>PVJL010001104.1:141736-298358 GCA_004026885.1 Lyroderma lyra | reverse complement strand
TAGCTATCAGGGAAATGCAAATCAAAACCACAATGAGATACCACCTCACACCTGTGAGAATGGCTGTTATCAACAAGACAAGGAATAACAAGTGCTGGAGAGGGTGTGGAGAGAAAGGAACTCTGGTACACTGCTGGTGGGAGTGCAAACTGGTACAACCACTGTGGAAGGCAGTGTGGGGGTTCCTCAGAAAATTGGGCATGGAGCTACCATTTGATCCAGCAATCCCCCTTCTGGGGATCTACGTGAAAAACTTAAAAACCTTTGTCCGCAAAGACTCATGTACCCCAATGTTCACTGCAGCGCTGTTCACGCTGGTCAAAACATGGAAACAACCAAAGTGCCCTGCGACAGATGACTGGATAAAGAAGCTGTGGTACATATACACAATGGAATATTACTCAGCTATAAGAAAAGATGAAATATTGCCATTTGCAACAAAATGGATGGACCTGGAGATCATCATCCTAAGAAAAATGAGCCAGACAGCAAAAAACAAAAACTATACAACTTCACTCATATGCAGAATATAAAACTGAAAGCAACAAAGGAAAAAAAAACGAACAAACAAAAATCCCATCAATACAATGAATAGTTTAATGTTTACTTGGGGAGAAGTGGGGAGGGGATGGGAGAAGGGGGAGGGAGTGGGAGAAGAGGGTGGGGGAGCTAAATATATGATGATGGAAAGAGAACTCACACTAGGTGGTGAACTTACTATACGATTTGACAATGCACTCTAGAATTGTACACCTGGAACCTATGTAATTCTTGCTAACAAAAGTCACCCCAATAGGTCTAACAATAAAAAACACAAAGGTATAAATAAATAAATAAACAAATAAGTAAATAAGCAAATAAATAAATAAATAGATAGATAGATAGATAAATAAATAAATAAATATGGATACTTGGTCAGGAGAGAAGGAGGTAGCTTGATTGAACACATTTTCATGCAACTGTTAATACATATTTTCCATGGCAAAGATATACTGCTATTATCAGAACAGAGGTAGAAAAGTAGCAGGGCATGCCTCCTGGATGAGACAAAAATGTTGGAGATTCATTAGGCTCTTTTTAGTGGTAAATGGAAAGATAGAAATAGACTTCCTTTTAGAGGTAAATTTCTGATAGTAACTCCTTAATGAAAGTTAATTATACTAACTCATTTTAATCAAGGAGGCAAAATAATTCAGCAAGGAAGAGTGATGAGAGTTCAGCAAGGGAGCTACTACAATTATTATCATATAAAACTTATGTGATACTATAATGAGAGAAATTGTGAGGTATGGTTAGATAAATATTTTTGATAAAATAATCCTAGTTCAAGTTCAAATGTACAATATAGGTTTAAATATAAAATCAATACTGCAATATTTTCACTTAAATGACTAATATTATTGTAGCTTTTAATATAACTTTCATATGGTGAAGAACAAAAGATTAGAAGTCATTCAGCAGCATGTGTTTTTCCTTAAGCTATTACTAATCATTTGTGATTTATAAATAAAAATAGCCTTTGATAGTTGCTGCCTTTTTACTGGGTCATATGTTTGTTGGAAGTATCAGAAAAGCAGAGTTTATTTCCCAAGAGTAATATTCTTTCAATGGCTCTATCAGGAAACATGGCCACCTCTCATCAAATGATAAGGTTTCTTGGTGATAAATAAATGAATTTTCCCAAATTTTTAGAGTAAAACCATAGCTTAAAATAGATAGCAAAAAAGTAAAGAGAGGGTTATATATCATACACCATAAATAGAATGGAAAGAGCATAATTTTTTAAAGGTCAAAGGAAAAAAAAATGGAAAAGGAGAAAGAGAGGAGCAAAAGATTTAAGAAACAGGGAGAAAAGCCTCAATCCAGAAGGCAGGACAAAGCTGAAAAAGAGAGAAAGTGATCAGTGTTAGTACATAATAAGGAACCCTTGGAGCCAGCCAAACCTGATGCTAAGAGTTTGATGCTGTTATATTTACGAAGGGCATTTATAAACGAAGACAAAGCATACAAGAACAAGATAAGAAAGCCACCAGTTCAGCAGAAGAGATTAATCATGATGTACTGGAAAATAATTGGAAAAGGACAATAAAGAGAGAGTCAAAGTCAGACAGAGGTTTATCTAACTCTGGTGATGGAAGTATTGCCAAAAAACTGGAAAACTGGATTGGTCAACTCCAAAAAAATCATTTTTTATGCAGCTGATTTACAAACACTGAAAGATTTTTCTTAATTTTCCTTGATATGCCTAATTTAAATACATACCCACATTCAATTATCATAATTTTCAATGATAGGCAGTCCAACAACTTTATGAAAAATACACATATAAATTTCATATCAATTCAGTATTCACTGGCAACTCCCAAAAACCTTTTGTATTTAAATCTAGATTCTCTATATCAGCTAACAAAGTGAAATCTAAGTTCATGCCAGAAGATATATTTCAGGGTCACTTTTATGGAGATATATTTAGATATTTTTTGCATTTGCCATTGCTATATCATAAAACTTGTGGGGGGAAAAGTTTTTTTACAAATGATAGAAAGTATAGATCATATAGACTTAATAGAATTGAAGAATAAAGTAACAGAAAAATCATTAAGTATACTGTATCAGAGAAATCTAGGCTTAGTAAGATATGCTCCCTGATGATGTATCCATTAAAAACAAAAAGCTCAAAATTGTTTTAAGAAGTACATAATGTCAAAAATATATTGTTGACATTTTGTTTATGATTCAAGGAGTATATTTAGTTTTCCCCTGGAAAGCGAGCTACCATGTGTAGATAATACTGAGCTGTAGTTCAAATTATTGCCGTTTGATGTTGGTACAAAACTTTAAGCAACATTTTCATATGAAATTAATAATAAATCATAATGAATTTCCAAATATTTCCATTTGCATCCCAATACTAAAACTCTCATTTAGTAATCCTAAATAAATATGGATTATTTTAATTTTGGGGCAATCTTGTCAATTGAACATCAATCAGACAACCAGAGTGGTCTCAAGATTAAGAAGACTAGGCCTTTTGCTTTAGATCTGGTTAAACACAAGTCTATACTAGCATACAGCTTTAGATTTCAGAATAGTATGTATCATGTATAATGACATAATCTGATAATTATTTATTTTTGTTGTTGCCTTTGTTTTAAATTGCTGCTAACATAGGAGATTAGTAACTAGAAATTATTTTTTGATAAAAATGCTTAAAACATTTACAATGTATTTGATTAGTTTAAAAACAAAAACAAAAGTGACACAAAACAGAAATAGAGACTTCTGTTTTTAAAAGTGTCTCATTTTACACTTGGAAGCAGTCTCTCTTAATTTCCTACTAAAGATATCTATAATGATGAAGAAAAGGTAAATACTCAAAATATCACAAAATTGGAAAGAAAAATATTCAATTAACATGATGTGATGAAATACATATATACCAGTTTATAAATTGTGGATCTGGATTTAAAAGAATGTCACTTAAATTATAATTAGGATTAAGTATGTGTATGTTCACTATTCTTCAAAAAAAAAATCAAGAAGGGATTTGCTACATCTTCTAAAGCCTTCCCACTTTCTTAGATAAATGTTCCTTACCATATTCTGAAGCTATAGTAAAACAGTCTGGTATTGGAATACATACACAGAGATCAATGAGACAGAATAAAGAGCCAAAAAATGAACCCGTGGATATAGTGGTCGATTATTTTACCACAAATAGGGCAAGAATATTTAATGGCAAAACGATTGTCTCTTCAATAAATAGTATTTGGAAAACCAGACAGCCACATGCAAAATAATAATGCTTGATCACTATCTTACACCATACACAAAATTAACTCAAAATCAATTAAAGATTTGAATATAAGACCTGAAACCATAAAACTCTTAAAAGAAAACATAGGTAATAAATCTTCTTGACAAAGGTTATTGCACTAAATTTTTTGTATCTGGCAGCAAAAACCAAAGCAACACAAGCAAAAATAAATAAGTGGGACTACATTATACTAAAACGTTTTTGCACAACAAAGGAAACCATCAACAAAGTGAAAATGCCACTTACTGAATGGGAGATAATATTTGCAAATCATATATCTGACAACAGACTAAATTATAAAAAAAACTCATACAACTCAAACAACACAATCATTAAAAAAAGTGTCATCTATGAGAGGACATTTTGGTTGTTTTCCATGACTTGGCCACTGTGAATAGTGCTGCGATGGAACACTGGGGTATTAATATATTCAGCTACTTGGTCTCTCATTTAAGAGTATGAAGAAATAAGAAGTGAAAATACAAGTACTTCCCATCTTGAGACAACAAAGATACTAAGGTAAACATCAATAGAAATGATTTTTTAATAGAGTTTGTGTAAATCAATTCGTGCTACAAATGCAGTCTTCTAGAAAGTAAATACTATTGTCCTTGTTAGACAGTGAGAGAGCCAAGAATTAAACATTAAGTCCATCTGCTGAAAATTCCAATTTTAAATAGATTTTCACTTATTTAAGAATAGAATAAAGATAAAAAATGGCAAGTTATAAAATACTATAGTATAAATTAAAAAATGTATCAGCAAAAATTATTTGCAGGACCTAGAAGAAACTTTCAGAAAACTATTTGGTATTCTCAAGTAAATTTAATAATCTTATTTATGAAACTGAAAAATAATACTAGATGGGAAAAATAAATCTAGGAGAAAATAGAACACTTGAAGAAGAAAAGAAAGATTAATTAAATAATTTTAGCATAAAATAAAAATGCAAATATAAACAAGATATCTGAACTAGACATAATACAAATCAGACTCAAGATGGGAAGACCATAAACAAATAATATGCATAAAGTAATAAGAAATTTCTCTACGTGCAGAAACCCAATTTACATTATCATAATGTATCATACACACATATTCAGAATTGTTGGTTACCTAAAGGTGTTCTCCTTAGAATTAAAAAGGATGAAATTTTTGTGTTTGTTTATCATATGTGATTCATAATCTATGATTAAAGCTAAGTTGAGCTTCAACATAGATTCTTTAATCATCTCTTTTTTATATGACAAAAAATAGATATGAAAGAGATTAATTGACTTAGATGAGGTCACACATCTAAAAAACAGTGAAGTCAACAGTGTGACACAAGCTGACTAATTAAACACTATGCCATACTGTATTTCTTGATGAAAGAAAATATTAACCACTTCTATCATCACTACCAATAACAATAAAAACAGGAGAAAGATAAGAAAATAAGGAATAGTCAAATATATTTATTTAATATAAATATAAATTAGTTAAAATTACTTTAGAAAACAGAAATTCTCACATGCAACCAAAATCAATAAAAATATTAATATTTCTTATGTAAGAGAGACACCAAGAAAAAATTTGCATAAAGGAACTAAAAGCAACAGAAACTGTGTAGTGATCATATAATACAATAAAATTTAATAAATAATAATGACAGTATTGAACAAAGAAAGAATGAGTATTAAATAGGATGTAGATGTATAGCTTTCGTTTATTTAATCAACAAATATTCAGGAAGTGTGTTCTGAACAAGTGTTTTGTATGGTAAAATAAAACTATATACAGGCCCTTACCATAACTAAAATAACATTTATATTAGGCTAATAGTAATCAAATGGGTAATAGAATAGATTTAAGTATTTTTATATGTACTATGAAATAAAGGTTACTGAAATTACAAAAGCTTTAAATGAAGCTTTTTTATATTAAACAATTAAATAATGCTAAAAATACTTGGAGATTTTTTTTCTGGTATTTTTTATTTCTTTCACATAGAAGTAGGATGAAGGCAATAATTGTTTTTTAAAAGATCCACAGGATGATAAAAATCTTTCTTAACTTTTCTCTATGAATTTGTTCTCACAGACATTTATGCAAAAAAAATGGATATCATACATACCTGTTTTCATAGATCATCAGTAAAGGATAACTGGAAGCTACACACATAATCTCAAGCTTAGGTTACTATCATTAAAATTTTTTCTTTATTTTTAGTTATAATATGTGTTTGCTTTTTTTTGCTTTTCTATTTAGATACTTTGAAAAATTATATATAATAAAATACATTAATTTTTTTCTGTTGGAATAAAATGTAAGTACAATATCAAGAACTTAATCAAGTGTATGGTTGTTTGCACTTCGGATAAAGCTGCTTCTGAATTTTAAATATTTGATTTTGAATCCCAGAAGCACTGATTCTTGCCTTAACTTGCATATAAATTGTATACAAATATGCCTGGACTATTTTGGGAAAACAGTGGATTATCATTACAGATATGGTAGACAAAAACAAAAAGTCAAATTACATACCATATGCAAAACTCACTGAAAATATTTCATTGTCTTTAGCTTTATTTGATTTATAAACATCATTATTTAAAGATGAAAATCTCTAGTATAATCTGGCAAATTTCTGTGACTCATTCTATAAGGAATTAGGAGCAACAAAATCATTCATTGAAGGATTTGAGAGAAGATTACTTTCTTCATGGAAAGTACAAAGTCCAGTTATGCATATAAACCAGGCTCAGGTTGTGATAGTCACTAGACAAATAAGGTAGCACTGAAATTTCTGTTGCTTCTACTATTTTTGTAGAGATTTGCAGGTGCAAGTGTCTGGGAAGTTTAGTACTGCACATTACGTAACTGTACTTCATCTATAGCCTTAGTAAGCAGCTTATGCTTCCCAACTAATCTAATATTCTCCAATTTTCTACTATTATCTATTAATCAATATTATTATTGTCAGAGTCCTTATTAATTTGTTTTTATAACCATAACTAATTAATATGGTTAGAACCATATTAAACAACTACCTCTAAGTAGATATTCTTTTATCATAATTTGCATTTTCAGAGTGAATTAGTACAATAGTGGTTTTCAAAGTCTGTAAAATAACCAGTGATACATAGATAGTATGCAAGTCACTCTTAACACAAGGATCTTAAAGAAGACAGGTTTAGCAAATGATCTGTGATGTAGTATAATCAAGAAAGAATTGCTTAGTGAATATAGTTCCTGTCTCCTCCCATCAGAGTACCTTCCAGTGTGTGTGAGTAGAAGATAGGATTTCTCCAAGTTGGAGGGAAACTCACAAGTTTTCCAAGCTTCGCTATCATTCTCCTAGCCAAGCCATCAGAAAATTGCAACATAATTATGGTATGTAGTTGCAAAAAGGGCTCAGAAAGAATAACTTTATATAACATTAGATTCAGGGAACAATTTCTTATAACATCAAGGCCTTATCACTGTATTATCCACAGGTTATATATTATATTTCATTGATTTTTATATGCATGCTTTTCACATGTTAATATTTCAGAAACTGAGATGCACGATATAACTGATGGAGGATTACTACAGCTATTGGCCTAGTCTGAAATAGATTTTCTTCCAGAGAGAATTTGTTTGTTTGTTTTTGTGTTACCTGGGATCATTGCCAATCTGAAACCACTTGAAATCAAAGTATTTTCTTAAGAATTTTTTTACCACACTGTTATTGTGACTCTTAGAAAGATGTGTTTTTACTTTTCCTCCAACAACCAATATGAAGTTCAAATTATTATTATAATTAAGTATGTTCCAGGTTTATATGTGTGTCTCCAACTAGATTCCCTAATTAGGGTATTCTTCTTAATTAGTGGAACATACAATAGTGGTGTGACTTTTAATCGATGTGATCTTCATTTGATTAAATATAGGAATGAAAAACAGAGATCACATCTGCACAGTTAATGCTGAAATTTTGTAAGATAATCTCCCTGTTACAATGTGTTATAATCATTTGAACACGGGGACAGGAAATACTGAGGACCATAGATTGGGCCTGGTTATTGTGCAGCTAAAAATGAATCCACTATTTATATTGAGCCCAAGTTAAATGAAATTTAAGAGACCAACCTTATGATGGAAATTGGACATTCAATGAAAATTTATAAGCTAAACTGAGGAACTTACTTTGGTGGACCATGGAGAAGGATTATTTACAACTTCATATACTCATAAATAATGCTTGGTCAAAAAAGTTTCATAAATGATCTAACATAATTTGTTAATGTAGTTATACATGATTTTAATATATAGTTACACATAATTTTAATATGTAGTTGTACATAAGGTCAAATCAAATATTGGAGGATGAAAAACTAAGGGAAGAAAGAAGCAAAAAGTAAAACTAAAACTAAAAATAAATGCCAAATTTAAGGCCAGATCTTATCTATAGAACAGCTACAATTTCTAACCCCACCTCGTCAATGGGGACATCAATGCAACCATTAAGCACTGATTTAGGAATTATTTCTCAAAGTGAGTTGATTGTGTGTTCTACTCCTATATCTATGTCTTAAAGATACCCCATCCCGCAGCTAACATAGTATCTTGAGACAGTATCTGCCACAGTCACATTTTTCATTTTCCCATAATAAACTTTTTCTGATGTTTCTTTTCTTTGTGATAAAGTCATTTTTCTCATCTGCCATGATTCTGAAGTTAACTATTTAACTCCCACCCTTTTGGATATTTTTTTTCCCTCAGTGTCCTGAACAGTTAACCACCCTCAATGGATTAGATAAATAATTCCAGGATTGTTTCCTAGACCTTCTTCTCTTTCAACACATTCTCTATCCTTAGGTAGCCTCACCAAATCCCATGACATCTAATAAAAAACAGATTTAATAACAACTAAATCTATATGTTCAATTCAAGTTTACTCCTTTGATCTCTATACTCACACATAACTGACTACTTTCTGAAAATTTCCACTTTGATATAAGACATAGAGTGCCTTCATTTTCAATTCACCATTCCTACAAAAAACTTTAACTTATTAAGTTTGAATAAATACATAATTTTCTCAGAAAAATATTTTATGCTACCTTGTACTATAAATTAATAACACCCTTTGCATCCTTTTTTATTGTACTTGAACATAAGTTCTATAAAGAGAAGACCTATGACCATTCTGTTCACTGTTTGAACCTAGAAGAGTGTATTTGGCATAGACATTGACATACTGATCAATATATAATTATTTGTTTAATAAATAGTAATTTTACATGTCTACCCTCTACTGCACAACAGTTCAGACCTAAAAAGAATGGTTTGTACAGTTTTTCACTGTTTATTTTATGTCAAAGATCATTAAACAGCAGCCCACAGGCTGAATCCGGCCCATGGACTATCTGTCTATGGCTTAAGGGCTAAGAACATTTTTTGTTTGTCTGTTTTCATTTTTAAAGGCTATACGTAATTTTAAAAAAGTAACAAAGACCATATACAGCCTGCAAAGCCTAAAATATTCATCATCTGGCCCTTAATAAAAAAAATTATATATACTTCTGGTATATGCACGATGCCTCCCAATGTTGTATAGTACACAACCTGTGCAGTTAGCTGTTCATGGCTGTTTTGAAAGAAGAAATTACTCTTGGGTCCCTGAAATTTAGGAACACTAGTTCATGAGTCATTCATAGGACTAGTTCCTAGAATGTTTTTTTTCTTATTTGATTTGGCCTCATCTCTAGACTAGAAAACAGCAAACAAACACAAATCTAGAAAAAAATAGCATAAAAATATTTTCCAAAGAAACAAAAACATTGATTTAGTCTAGGCCAGTGGTTCCCAACCCTTTTCCACTCATGTATCACTTTTAAACCCGTTTTTATAAATGGTACCTCTTGTTTTTAAAACAGCTGTTTTCAAATACTGACACTGTGTTCAGTGCCTATCTTAATATAAAATAGTGGAAATGAGGTAATAAGATAGGAAAGAAAAATTACTGCACTAAAAGTACAAACCACCGATTTAATTTTACAATATTCATAACACAGTTAAATATTGATAATGATCAAGTATTTAAACATTAAATTAAAAAACCTATTTGAAAAGAATCATGATTAAAGATAATACACTAAATTCAAACTACTGTCAGTCAGCTTCCATTAAGGATGGGCTTCAGTTAAGGAAGAATCAGGTGACTAAGCAAAGACACTGTTTTTTGTTTTGTTTTGTTTTGTTTTGTTTTGTTTTGATTAGTTCCCTGGCTGGGAATTGAACCCAGGCTGCAGCGTTGAGAGCGCCAAAACCTGGCTGCTACACCACCAGGGAACTCCCAGCAAAGACACTCTAAATCGATCTAACAGTCTGGCTACAGATATTTATACGTTTGGAGAAGTTCTAGAAACATTGCAAATGGATTACTCTGAAACTGCATAATGATTGATAGAAGAGTGGCTTGGGGAAAGAGCTCATAGCCACACTCTCACCAATCATCATTTGCTAATGTGATCTAATTTTGAAGTGTCTCCATTAATGGTGATTCAAACTTAACAGTTATTGTTCCATAACTAATGTTTTGCATCTTTTAACTTTACCTCTTTTTTTCACCATTACTGATCATTTTTCATGTACCCCTGAACAGCCCAGCATGTACCTCTAGGGGTATGAGTACCACTGCTTTGGAACTGATGGAATCTAGGCCAATTCAGTTGTGAAGGGAAGTATTTGTATGAATATATGTCAAAGCTAAATAGAAGAAATTCTTCTCTTGCCATTCAATGAAACACAGCATGAAGCTGTTATCTTATTGTTGTCTGACTACTGGCCATGATTATTCTGGGGGTTCAGAACATCAGAAAAATAAGATGTATTTTCTTGCAAACCCAGCTGTTGTATACTTACAATTGCAGTCTCTTTTCAGGTCAGTCAAAGTTAGAAATAACAGGATCGTAGAACTTGTAAATGTAAATACCAACTTTAAAAGCCCTATCGTGAACTGTTTCTATGATATATAAAGCAACTATAATCTGAATATATCAAAACCATATTCTGTTTCTACACAGAAAGACCATGTGAACTCCCCCAGAAGTCACATAGCACAAATTTTATTTTTAAAAAGGAACTAAAATAATGAGAAAAACACTAGGAAAGAAACAAAAGACAGAAAAAATTCAGTCAATCTTCTATTGCATCAATATGAAAGGAGATATGCCAAGAGCTTTGTGCCTTACCTTTTAAATGAGAATCCAAAAAAAAAAAAAAAGGCAAAATAGTTGGAAGGAATAAAAAAAGTGTCAATCCCTATTACTGTCATATGAGTTGGATAGACACAGAAGTTCTATGTGTGCTTTGAGGTTGCTGTGACTGAGTTTTATAAAAATGATTTACAAATAAGTTTTCGTCCTCAAGCAAGCTATAGATATGCTATCTAAATAAAAATAGAAACAGACCACAGTAAGCAGAGTTATACTTTTCCAACAATCTTAGAATAAGAACACCTACATGAACACTTAATCTCTCAATTGGAAATTGTATAATTATAAAGCTTGGTCTTACTACATATTGAAGGCAAAAGGGTAAAATTACAGAACAACAAGTATTTGTAAGTGATATATAATAATAGGACCCTTAGAATAGAATAAAAAGAATATCTAATAAAACAAAGATATTAGTTATAATATCCATTACACATTTATTTGTGTATACATTAAATAAGTAAATAGCAAATTTTAGAACCTAGTATAGTACTATTATTTTTTCCAATAATCAATATTAAGTTTGTGACATTAATGTTCTCTCATGCTTGTGGGAATTGAATACATTAACTACTTAAGTAAAAGGAAACAACTAGACAGGACAGCAGGAGACCTGATTTCTTTGTTTCTGCCACCCAGCTATGTGATCAAAGAGTTACCTAAAAAAATTAGCATTCATGGAGCATCTATAAGGTAGATACTTTAAAACTGTCATGTATTTTTACAGTAGTTTTATGAAATTAAAATTACACCAATGTTACAGATGATTCACCGAGATTCATTAACTAGTCTAGGCCACATAAGTAAATGATAGAGCTATGATTTGAACTGACCTATTAATAACATGCTCTTCTGCCCATACGAGTATAATCTTCATGACTTTAATGCCTACATTTCTCAGGCTTTTATTTCCTGGTAAATAAGGGTGCCGAACTGTATGATATCCTTTATGCCTTCTAACCCTATCAATTTCTATATTTTTTCCTAACTTTTGGGTGTATCTTTTCCTTAAATCTACTCATATCTCTCAGATCACTTCCTGTTTCTTGTCTTCTCACTTCTCTCCTTCCACCTGTGTTTATATATAATAAAGTAATATTTCTGAACATTCTATCCTTGATTTTCTTCTAATTCTACATATCCTATTTCTGGATTTTATTTTTATTTTAAAAGTAATCCATGTTCTTAAGAAAAATCATATATAAAACTATTTTGCTATCTCCCCATGATACAGCTCAAAGAGAAGAACAATTAAAAATGTCTACTACTGGAAAAGTGTTAGAGTTTCTTCACATCTTAAAATCAAATGTTAGAATTTTAAAATGCACTATTGTTGCTGAGGATCATTATGACCGACCTGAAATTATATGTAGGTATATGTGCATACTAGTATATGTGTTTGTTCTTAAAAAAAATAATAATTTTTTCTGGCTAGTATATGTTTTAAGATTATGTCTGATTTTAATTAGAATTAATTCCGTTCCTAAACTGGTAAATTTCTACTATTTTCTTGAGAGTTTTCTTTTTAATCCTGAAACAAGTTACTAAATAATTGTTACCTTACCAGATTCTATTTTGGCTTATAAACACAAATGTGTCAAGAAATCAAAATGCTGGTATCAGTTTTATAGGACAAAATTTTATGAGATTATCCACCTACAAATTGTACAGAAAAGAAACACCAAAATGCTGTTACTGAAATTTCTATCTGGATGTAAAAACACCTAGGAAGACTGTCTTTTAACACAATTCAGCAATCTAACATCGTCAATATACCTTCTAGAAAATATTATTCTGATAGGTCATGACAACATTTTCTTTTTCAATTTCTTACACATGTTCTACTTTTCTATAGAACAGTCAAATAAAATATCAGTTTTATTGGATTTATGGCACTTTGTTAGGAAAACAAGCAAGTAAGGAAGCACATTAACCAAAAAGCTAGAAACCCCTTGACTATGGAAATCAATTGAAACATTTTAACCACAAAGCGAAAGCTTCCATTTCTTTAATGAAAGGAACAGTCAGATTCAGAAAACATGGTTTTACTCCACATTCCACTTTTTTGTTTCTAATTCTTAAATTCTAAGAGGTTTTTTGGTTTTGTAAATTCTAGACAAAAGATTTTTTATGTGGTAAATACTTTGTCTGATTAAAAATTATTCTTAATGGTGACTTTTGAACTGCAAAAATTTGCAATTTGAATGGGATTCAATTTAAAACTGTCTTTTATGGACTGTGCGGAGAACTTTTTGATTCAAGGGCTTAACAATTTGTTCCTTTGTTTTCTTATAATTTGTTTTGTTTTGCTTTAGCTCTTCTATGCATATACACAATCCATTGGAGTGATTTTTTGTGACTCTTGTGAGGTAAAAGTGTAAGTTCCTTTTTGCGTATGTGGATTGACAATGGTTCCAAAACTATTGGTTGAACAGTCTACACTATCTCACAATGAGTTGCCTTGGCACCTTTTTCAAAAATCAATTGAACCTACAGAACTAACTATAAATGTAAGTATTAGTGTCTTGACTCTCAATTCTGTTCCACTGATCTGTATGTCAATCCACGTGCCAGGACAACAGTTTCTTGATATCTGTTGCTATACAGTAAGTTTTGAAATCAGAAAATGTGAGTTCTTCAATTTTATTTCATTTCAAAACTGAGCTGTTTTAGGTGTTTTGTTTTGCCAAATAAATTTTTTGATCTGCTTGTAAATGCCTGCAGAAAAATCTGCTGGAATTTGATATGGATTACTTTAATCTATAGACTAATTATGGAAATAGTTGCTATATAAATGATATTTAATCTTCCAATCCATTAAACATAAATTATTTCTCATTTATCCTTTTAAAATTTTGATCAGAAAATTTTATAATTTTCAGTGTATAAGTTTTTCACTTGTTTCGTTAATTTGTTATTATGCATTTTATATATACATGTATGAACTGAGCATTACTGATCTTTTAAAATTAGTTTGTTCATAAATGATGTTATCAGACTTTTAACATTGTTTATTTTAAATAATTTGCTATTTAGTCAATTCATGAATTAGCATGGATCATTTCCACAACCTTGTTCTACTTTTGATAGGTTTACAAGATGTACCATTTTAAATGGGACAGAAAACAATGGGTATTGTCCCATTTTAAATCGTGCATATGGTCAGCCTGCTGACATCTTGAATTTAGCCCAGTAAGACTAGGCTAACCATATGTACCATTTGTCCAGTGAATTAAAAATCCACTTATATAATAATTCTACAGATGTTTATCTTCTATAAAAAAGTATTTTCAGGGGTTCCTTGGTGGTGTAGTGGCTAGGCTTCAGAGCTCTCAACGCCACAGCCTGGGTTCGATTCCCAGCCAGGGAACTACTCCCTACCCCGACCCTCCCTCAAAAAAAGTATTTTCAGTACATATGGTTTTCCCTTCCATTTTGACTGCAATTATTAACTTGGAAATCTACATTGACCAGTGAAAATAAATGAACTATAAATTCTAAGGATCGTTTGACTTAAATATCTCTCCCTAACATGCCCTGGGAAAGATATAGAATACAAGTAGTGTAATGTCTGGTTGTTGTGAGTGTTCAGAGATGTGACTCAGACAGCCATTATGCAGAATTGTGCTTTAGGGTCCAATATCAGTATAGTGAAAAACAGAGTCACATTTTCTGTTTTCTATTTGTTGCTATCTGCCTGTTTGATCTACAGAAAGACCTTATGATTGCATCAAAATATACATTTTTCAAAGGGTGACTTTTACCAACAATTTTTTCAAAATTATATCATATGATACCAGAGAAGTTTTTCTTTTTGCCTTTAGTTCATAAAAATTTCCATGTGAAATTAAATAATCTGAGTTAACACTATTAAGTTCAATGATATGTCAAATTAATATAACCCAAATAACTAATCATATGATTTATATAAATAGATCTTTGATATATCACCTCCACATAATTTTGCTTGATATTTTTCTATACACAACCCATGTGGCTATATCCATATAGAACATTCTCTAACAGTTGAAAATAAAAAATCATTATACTTTCTGTAGTGTCAGAGGGAATGAAAATAAATAGTATATCATAATTCTTTTGGAATTTCTCTTGAATCAACCTTGAGCATCTTAGTAAAACAACTTACAAGGTGGCTCTGAATTGGGCTTCAATTTATAGTCAGTGGGAAAATATAATCCTATCAGTTCAGCACCATATTTTTGGCATCTTTCCTTATACTGCCAGTACCCACATCTCTGTGCATGAGATTTCCCCCCATTTACTAGAAAGAGCCATGCTGACCCCTGAAGTGCATGTGACAGGTGCAACATGCCAAAGAATGAACAGTACACCTGGAGCATTCCTCAACCAAGGAATGTCTGTAGTTGGTGTGTAATTACCCCAGCTCTCTCATATTTCACATAGGTTATTTCTGAAGTGTGTATTGTATATCTATCCTCAATGCTTTCCAGCTGAATTATTGTCTAGTCATCCACTGTGGTAGGTGTTTTAAACAGCAAACTTTATCTTTCATTTCTTTTGTGTATCATTTCCACCACTTACCTACTAATGTTAACTGAGCTTCTTGTTATTGCACTTGAATCAACACTGGTCTGAGGATCAAACTGAAATAGAACCTGACTTAGATATTTGGGGTGAGATAAGATAAATAATCTTGGATGTACATGGACAATTAAAACTATAATGTATGATATATATTAGAGGGTTTATCACTACTCAGGCCTACCTTATTGTAGCCATGTGAGATAACGAGACCAGTATTCCTCCATGGCAGTAATTATCAGCATGCCAGATTTCAGAAGATAAACTGGTAATACAATTTTTATGTAAAATTTCTTATATTTTTAAAAATATTGACTAGTAATTTAATTTAAATTTTTTAAATATTGATGGCTATTAAAGAAATATATTAAGGGGCTAATATGAAAAAAATAATCTGCTTGAATGATATTCTAGCTCAGCTGGATCTATTATCTCTAGCTTCATAGACCTCGTTTGCTCTGGGCTGCTCTTGAAATTGGTACCTTTCAAACTAAGCTCATAAATGAGTATATTAGTATTTTCAATTGTTGTATATTCTCTTTCCCATAGCCACAAAGATCCCTACCCCGCTAAAAATCTGACTTTTTCCTCACAGGTGTTACAAAATGCAATGACTTGTTCATTACTTTAGAATGAATATCCTGTCATGTTTCATATCATTGGACCTTCAATAACTTCAGCAATGTGGTAGCTTTCTGAATATATATACATTTATCTTTTATCCTCTGATAAGCATTTATCTCTCTTTAGTAGGTTTGATTAACATGATGTCAACAATATAGTGGACCAACGTAGTGTTGTGGAGAATATTATCATAATTCAGTCAAGTTTATTGACAGAATGTTGCATGCCAAAACTCAATGACATAGACCATAACCATTTTCTTGATCAAGACTAAGTCATAATACAGGGTCTGGAAGACCCTGTCTGTGAATGGACTCTGTCTGTGAATGTCTCCCACGAGATGAACAGCAATTTGAACATTTCACCTAAAATACCACCTAAAGGTGCTATGATATTGTTATGTAATAGAATTACATGCTTATGATTTTGTAATAAAAGATTTAGTATAGATTACCAGCTCATAAAAAAGGGGCATTATTTGTACCAGACCCTGTATTTGAAAATCCTAGGGTGTGTTCAGTTTAACTTAATTCCTAGGTGTAGGATAAGTTTCAGGCTGTTCCATGTGCCTTTCCTTCTTCTAAAGCCAAAGGGCTGCTAGGACATCTTCCTTTGTGACAGTGGTAGAAGTCCAATGGGACTATTCCTATTGTGCAAATATATTTTGAGGTTCAGTTCACACTCTTGTTACTGACCTGACACACTACTGGCCAAAGCAAGTCACATGCCAAGTCTAATATCAATGGAAAAATAGAAGTATGCTCCAATATCAATGGAAAAATATGAAGAGAGAAATTAGTAAATAATAACCAAATCTCCTGCACTCCATCCACCTATAGATAAATATGCCATATCCTTCATGTATGCAAAATACACTAGAATAAAGACTACCAAAATTCTCATCCAGTCATAATGGTGAGCTCAAGATTCAATATCTTCCAACTTGTATCAGGTCCAAATGAGAATCCTCTTGTTTCAGAGAGCTATGAAGTAAAAGACAAATTACCTGTTCTCCACCTGTCCAACATATGAAGGTGAACAGGAAATTTAACCACAATAAATGCTCTTACTTGGAAGGGAGAAAAAGAGGGTGTAAAGAAGTTACTGGTTAATAATCAAGAGGACCTTTTTACATTGAAACTAAAGGTCTCTCTCTGTGTCCCCAGATGAGAAGAGGGTATACTATATATACCAGTCATCCTGTAGAAGCTCTGGGTGTCATTATTTTGGGGAGTTCCTTTCCTGTAGTGTAAATCCTCTGCACATGTACAGGTACATTTAGCCTTCACTGTGTCACACTTAGGGGAATTGGGATGTGAGGAAATCAACACTGCTAAGATGCTCTGTGACTAAATAAAGACCTCTTTTTTGATCTAGAAATCTTGTGCTTCATGGCAGAATATATGTGTGTAGATATGTGTGCAATTACATGCATTATTCATTTGAAGCTTTTCATCTACAGGGAATACCTTTACTTCCCCTTTCCCTCAATACTGCCATACATTAAAATGTATTCCATAAATATTTTTCTGTCATTTTTAAATGGGCTGTACTGGAGAAGTTTCTGTGAATATATTATTTCAGATATTTTACCAGAAATTATAGACTCATTTTCTAAATACATAATATCAGCGACTTTTAACTTTACTCTTAAGCTGAAATGGTTTGCATTTCTATTGTTTTCAGACCTTTCCAGTTTATGAGACAGGAACTATATTACTAAGTATTTATAATTTTTTTCCTGGGGACTAAATACTAATGAAAAATGTTTTCTGTTTTTAATAACCATATTTAAGTTATATAAAAGCCATATTTTATAAATTCTGATACTTAGGTGGACCTTTATTTCCAGTCTGGCATATATTCATGACTTTTTATTTACAAACTCCCTTGTTCTATTACCATTTTGATAGGTAGAACTCAGTTCCCCTTTAAACAGGTACTATCTAAATGTACTATCTAATTTTTATTTTTTCATTTAGTTATACTTAACAAATTTCTAACTTCATTAGCAAGTTGTAAGCAACCCTATTAATTCCTACATAGAACACCACTCTGATCCTATCACTGTAGCAACAATGATCTCTACATTTTCATAATTTTGAATATGTAACAATTTGATATTCATTTCATGGTTATATACAGCCTTGTAATTATTATGATTTATTAAATGTTGTTATTTAGGTTATCAATTTCCATAAATTGTTACTTCCACTAAATGTTAAATATCTTAAGTATAATATCCAAGAGTCCCACAGAGAATTAAAGTAGGCACTCAAATACTTATTAAATAAAAGAACTAATGAGGAAATGAATAAACACTCTTCATTTCCTATAATTATAAAAAGGATCATAAGTAATAGTCACATTGCCTTTGTATCATCGTACTTAACACAGTTAGTAGGCAAAAACATAATAAGCTAAGAAAATAGAAGATACAATTATATTTAAACATCTATATTTTATTCTCTAATTTTGCATTTACAAATGTATTGCTTATTGATTTTTTACCCATATAGTATCTATTTACTAAGTCACTTTGCCAAGTAGTAGGGGAGAGTTTGTGTTACCTATTTCAACAAAAGTCAATTTTAACTTTGGATGATTTCTTTCCCTGTCATTAATTACAACACTATCCACAGAAGAAATTTTTATGAACTGCTTTGATGCATGATGAATTTTAGAAGAATGCTGTTGGTCAGGCAATTTTCTGTTTTGAGTTATCTTTCCTAAAACTTGTTTGTGACAATTGTAAAATGCCCACTGTCCAATGCTGCTTATCATATTCTCAAATCAAATACAAAAGATTAAAGCCAAGATGAGACAGACTATGTCTCTGTGTGCAAGAATGTGTAAGCACAGGTGTATGAGTGAGAGTGAGAGTGTGTGTGTATGTGTGCATGCATGTGTATGTGAGAAAAATTAAGAGTTAATGGGTACTAATGTATAGATACTTCTAGAAATATAAATTAGGGTCCCATGTAAAGTTTTACTTTGAGTAATAATAATTCCTCATCTTAAGGAAGTTTATATATCTTAATTAGTACCCTCTATTTAGTAATTCTAATTACTATGCGGATGTGTTGTATGTTCTGATGTGCTGATAGAAGTCAGTAAGCTTGTGGAAGCCACACATTCTTGAGGAAATAGAGGGTCACCAGTGTCTTCAGTAATTCCTGAAGTCTTTAGGTCAAATAAATAAATCATAACCACCTATTTAATATAGTGAGATTTCAATTCCCCTCTATTAAAATTCATTCAGGAAGAATATTTGAGATGAAGGCCCAGACGTAGGCCAGCCATCTGCCATTGCCTCAGGTTCACAAACACAGCCAAGTCTAGCCTCTGAGAGCCCTAAAAAATGAAGTCAATGAAACCCCTGTGTTCGCATGAACAGGATTGGTCTCCAGCTAGACTGTGCTTTGTGTATAGTGGAAATAATCCCCTTCCAGTCCCACAAATGTCCACAGAAATAGGTATATTTATATAAACAAACAAATGTTCTTTTAGGCCAGGGAATTTTTTTTTTTCAGTCTTATGTTTAGTTAGGGGAGCTGTCCTACTCCCTAGAGACAGACCTCATCCTCTTTCCCTATACTTATTGGTATTAAACCAGTTGAATAAAACCACAAAATTTGTGTGTTGTGGATATGCTCACACTAACCCTTATTTAAACTTATGTAGTACATTCTGCTTAAGATATAGTGGGAACAGTTTAGCATGCTGCATTTCATTTTACAGACTCTATAGACGTTTTATAGACTTTCTTATTATTTATCCTTAATGAGAAAAAGTCAAATGTACAAAAGTTTTCTATTCAGTTTTAAACTATAATACACATGGATATCAAACCTATGAAACAGGTATTTCTTACAGGTGTGTTTTAAGCATACACAATTTTTTTTTAAATGCTTGCCCTTTTGGTTGGCTTTGTTAACATTTCCTCATCTCAAAGCATTTTCATTGTAAGTTTTTAAATTAAAGTCACTTTACCTAAAGGGGAATAGTTTTGGAATCCAACTATCCAGGATTAAAACTTAGCTCTGCCCTTTATTGTCTGCGTTTCATGTCCTCCTGCTAAGTCATACATTCTCATCTGTAAGATGGGGATAATAATAGAAATTATAGGATATATTTTTAAGATTAAATGATATAATTAATATATTATGCATATAATATACAAATTCTGATTTTTCCCTTTTGATTGACATAACAAATCATTGGTGATTTGATCAACAGTATACATTAGGGTATGGTTTAGCAGCACCTATCAGAAGAAAAAAAATAGATGCCTAAATAAGATAGAGTTGTATGTCCTTCACACATAAAAGAAGTCTGGAGGCAAGTTGTTGATAACTGAGATAGAAGCTCCATGCTAATCATGAATTTAGGTTCTTCCTATCTTTAATTCCATACTCCAGGCTTCCTAATGGTCTAATATGACTGCTGTTACTTCAGTCAGCATGTCTACATTCCAGATGTACTACAGAAGTGGTACGGAAACAGCACAAGCGAGAAAGTGTTTCCTTAATTGAGTTGGTCTCTTGACAGATATTTTCTCAACCTCCGCCTAACGATTTCCACTTACGGCACACTGACTAATAGTAACTGCTAAGGAAGTTAGAAAACATTTTTTTTTTTTCAGTTTGGATACATTGCTACCATGAGTGAAAAAAGATTCATTTATCATGGATAAAGAAAAGAATAAATATTGGGCAGGCAACTGAAATCTCTGTTATAGACAAATTATTTTATGTATATTTAACATATATAAAATTTTAACATATTTGAAAATAATTTTCTTTTATTGCAATTGAGAACTTTTGCAGTTGATTTATGGTTAAAATACCTAGATTTATTTTATGTGTAACTTCAATTCATGTATATCATGTTCTTAGTCTGTGATTCAAAATGACCCAAATTGTTTTGTTGTGATTGCTGGGAGAGTTATGACAAAATGCTTCCATTTTGTGGTAGGAAAAGACCTTGGCTTGAAATCAGGAGAATAGATATTGCTGGGGTTTTTTATTTTAAATGCTTATACAACCTTCTGGCAGCTTCAGTGACTCTACAAAATTAGATACTAATGCTTTCTTTAGAGATAAACAAAAATGCATAAAGAATAAAAATCTGATTCTTAACTGAGAAATCTTAATGACACAATGTAATCCTGTAGCTATACTGGACAATCCTCAAATCAGGATTGGGATCCCAAATAAATACACTTGTATCAAGAGTGTCTTTGCTGGGAGTTCCCTGGTGGTGTAGCAGCCAGGTTTTGGCGCTCTCAACGCTGCAGCCTGGGTTCAATTCCCAGCCAGGGAACTAATCAAAACAAAACAAAACAAAACAAAACAAAAACCAGTGTCTTTGCTTAGTCACCTGATTCTTCCTTAACTGAAGCCCATCCTTAATGGAAGCTGACTGACAGTAGTTCGAATTTAGAAGCTAACAACATGGTCAAAACTTAAGACTGTCATTTGCCTTTAGCTCTACTTGTGAAGGGTGACTTGGCCCCAGCCTCTGTCTGATATTCTTTTCTACTCTTGATGATGATGATGAATGATTAAAAAAACAGTATTTGTCAAAATGTATTAAATGCTTACTATGTGCAACACACTGGTTCTGTGTACTTTATCTGTTTCACTTTCATAAAAGCTTATGAAAAAGGTAATGTCATCAGTCTCATTTTATAGATGAGGAAATTGAGGCACAGAATTTTTATGGAGCTTATGTAAGTTATGTAGCTCAGTAGTGACTGAGCTGGGATTTGAACAGAATGGTTCTGTGCTAAAACCACTGTACCACACTGCCCCTGGAAGGCAGCAAACAGTAGGCCCATAAATGGAAAAAGTCTGATGACTAAGGCAATTCACATCAATAAAACAAAAATAGTTTACAAGTAGCTGTTTTTGTTACTGCTGAAATGAAGGTAGTGCTCTTCTCAGACAGGAAAATGAAGGACCTGTTTCCATAGGGACACTGAGGCTTCTAGAAAACTCTAGTCCTCTTCACTGACATCAGCTTATTATCCAACCTGACACAAATAGTGAAAATGTTAATATTTTTCTCTTTATTACTATTTCTTTTTCTTCCCTTATGGGTCTTACAGGGACAGGGTACAATAGTAATGAATTTTGGATACATATCTCAGTGAGATTATGTTCTCTGTGTAAAGTCCCACTTATTTGTTTCAAGGAAAACATCCTGTACTTGGTTCTGCTTTTGAAACTAAAATGTTAGCCCTTAATCAGTCTAGCACCATTTTTGTTTTGTATTACCTCAGCACTACTGACATTCTGGGCTGGATAATTCTGTTATAGATGTGTTGTTTGGCAGGATATGTAGCATTCCTAGCTTCTACCCATTAAATGCCAGTTGCACTCCCTCTCTTAGAACAACCAAAAAATGCCCCCTAGTAGAAAATCACCCCAGTTGATAGCCTCCAGAATTTAGCACTTAAATTCAATAATAAAGTTTCGATGATGAGATCAAATTGACTACAATGAGAAGAGCACTTAATCTGTTCATTCCAGGAACTGTTCCTCCAAAAAAAAACCAAGTTAACCAATTGAGCAGAATATTTTGTCTTCTAAACTATGTCACAATGTTTCTGTGTCTCACTTAAGCATGAGCCAAACATCCAACTTGTTCTACATATTTATATTGATAACTGAAAGAAGATTGTCAAATGGAAAATTCATATTACCCTTGCCTTGTATAGGCCTAACACAGTAACAATGGCACATAGAGAAATAATGAAATAACCCAAGGCTGAAAATAGATAAAAGAGTGCAGCAAGTTGAAGAGGTCTTCTGAATCCAGATGCTGGAAGTTAGGGGTCCACAGACTATTAATTCAAAGTCAAAGTGAGCTAAAAGCAGCACATAAAGATGGAGTGACAGGTTAAAGCCAGCCAAGCAGCCAGGGATTTAAGAGCAATTCTCTGTCTAGAGATGAGCATATATCAGTTCAGAGAGGAGCCTACCTACCTCACAACTACAATCTTTTAGGTCCAGACCCAGTGCTTGGTTTCCCAGCACAGAACAGTGTATAGTATATTCTAGTTAGTGGATGTTGAAAATTACCAAGAACAGTTGAAGAAAAATTTGAATATGTATTTCCTTAAAATCAAAAGAAGAAAATAGTGAATATGTGTCTCATAATTAGAAAAACTTAGGATAGAAATATAACAGTATCCTTTAAAGATGCACAAATTGAGAACCAAGAGAAATTAAATGGCCAGTCTATGACTTATTGGTACTAAGTAAAATACAAGTCCCTGAGTTTTGTTTATTTGTTTGTCTTGGTCGTTTTCTTCTTTAAGTTTTATATCTCACATATGAGTCAAATCATATAATTCTTGACATTCTCTGTGGCACTTATTTCACTTAACATGATAATCTCAAGATACAGCCGTGTTGTTGCAAGTGGCAGTATTTCATCTCTTCTTATGTCTGAGTATATTCTATTGTACATATGTCCCACATCTTCTTTATCCAATCGTCTATCATTGGACATGTTGGTTGTTTCCATGACTTGGCTACTGTGAATAATGCTCCAATGTACACAGAGGTACTTATATCTTTGTAGATAAATGTTTTCAGATTTTGGGGCTAGATACCCAGAAGAGGGATTGCTGGATCATATGGTAATTATATTCTTAAATTTTTGAAGAACTTCCATAATGTTTCCTATAGTGTCTGTACCAATTTATATCTCCACCAATAGTGTAAGAGAGTTTCTTTCTCCACAGCCTTTCCAACTTGTTATTACCTGTCTTGTTGATAATAGCCATTCTAAAAGGTGTGAGGTGGTATCTCATTATGATTTTTGATTTGTATTTCCCTAATGGCTAGTGAAGTTGACCATCTTTTCCTATATTTGTTGGCCCTTTGCATGACTTCTTGGAAGAGTGTCTGTCTGTTCAGGTCCTCTGCACATTTTTTAATTGGATTGTTGGTTTTTCTTTGTTGTTGAGTTGCATGAGTCCTTTACATATTTTGAATATTAGTCCCTTATCGGAGATATTTGCAAATACCTTCTCCCACTTGGTTGTTGGCCTCTTTGTTTTGTCGATGGCTTCTTTTGCTGTACAAAAGCTTTTTAGTTTGATACAGATCCATTCATTAATTTTTGCTATTACTCCCCTTGCTTTTGAGGTCAAATTCATAAAATCCTAAGACCAAAGTCCTTAAGTTTAGCACTTGTCTTCTTTTATGCAATTTATTTTTCAGGTCTTATATTTAGGTCATTAATACATTTTAAATTAACTTTGATGTATGCTGACAGATAGCAGTCTAGTTTTATTTTTTGCACATGCTTTCAAATATTCCCAGCACTATTCAGAAGACAAACAAGCAAATACTCATAGACATAGACAAGTGTTCAGTGGTTATCAGAGGGTAAGAGAGGAGGGAGTATAAAAGAAAGTAAAGGGTATCAAATACATAGCGACAGAAGAAGACCTGATTTTGGGTGGTGAACACACAATGCAATGTATGGATGATATATTATAGAAATGTACACTTGAAAACTATATAATTTTACTAATCAACATCACCCAACAAATTTAATAAATAAAGAAAAATACGAGTCCAATATTTTTATTTCTCTGGTGTTCTGTCCATTGCTCAGTGCTTGTTTTTGACCAGTAAAGCAGTGCTCATTTAGTTCTGTTTGGAAAATGCAGGTTTTTGCAGCATATTAAAAAAACAAAAATGATCAGTCACTTCCCTATGGCTATTGATAAGGCAATATATTTAATCAATATATAAAATAACAGCAAGACTAAGTATGTTTTTTCAAAATACACTTACCCTGAAAATCAGATATTCTGTTTGGCTTATTTGGGAAATTACAACAACTATGAATATCTCTTCTTTGGTACATATAACTATAGTATCATTTGCACATTTATGTCCATTAGCATAATGGAGGATAAAATGTTTCTTACTTTTTCTGTTTTCATAAATCTCCTAACTATAATATATAGAAATGTTACTGAAACATATGTTTATAAAATTTTCATTTTATAAACATATCTTGTTTGGAAAAAAAAGTTCTCTCTCTCTCTCTCTCTCTCTCTCTCTCTCTCTCTCTCTCTATATATATATATATATATATATATATATATATATATACACACACACACACACACACATACACATATGTATATGTATATGTGTGTGTGTGTGTGTGTATATAAATAAATACACACACACACACACACACACACACACACACACACACACATTCCTAAGGGCATATGAGAAAGAATCTAATGACATTACCTATGTAAAATAAATGTATGTCTTTTGCAAGTAATACCTCTAGAATAGTTGCTTTTCTCTGTGTGTGTGTCACATTTATCCTGATTAAACTTGGTAGGCAAAACATTTTAAAAAAATTACTGAGTACAATTGATGCAAGTATCTATTTGCCCTTAAAGGAATACTTTTTAAGGTAGTCCATTCCTTAGCAGTACTTTGTCCTCATAACAGTATTTACAAGACATCACACCAGAAACTCAAATGTATATTTAACAAATCTGCATTCAGCTTCCATAAATGAGGTTTTCTATATAAGTTTTAAAATGACATATTTTGTCATGGATAATGTTTTGGGGCCATGTAACAGACACTCCCAAGACAGAAATGGCTGTCACTAACACTGGCGTTTAGGAAGCAGTAGAGCATCTGTTTTCAACACTCTGGGTAGGTTGTGGAAACTTAGAATTGGTGTATGCTAAATTAAAATTGAACTCTTGATTTGTTACAGAATTTCAAAACAGAAAAGAAGCTCATATCCCAAAACACTGAGTCAATAAATCCATTAGCAGTTAAGATATTAGCAGTCAAGTAGCTTATATTTAGGATCTTCACCAAATCTTCCGATGTTAAGGGTTTTAAACTGATCACCACCCAATAGCCCACACCCAAGCCTATCAGGGTACCTTCAAATTGCTATATTCACAAGCAACCACACTGGTTTGTCATATAAGAAGGAATCATTCTAAAATTAAAATTTTTAGATTTTATTGTGAATTACTTTGCACTTTTGTCATGAGCAAATTATGTGCTGCATTTCTATTGTGAATTACATCATTCTAGAGAATCTTTTCTAAACAAGTGAAAATGTCAACATTAAATATAGAACAATTTGACTACATATAAAAATATGGCACTAAAACTATTAAAGAGACTATATTATTGATCATAAAAATTTTTTTATTAAATTGTCATGTAGAATCCATTTTCCTTTAGAATTAAAATAATACACCACCACCAAATGTACCTGAAATAATTTGCTACTATTAGTCTTATCTATTTTATTCCTCCAGACAGCTATGACCTGTACTCTCAAATAATTAAAAATAAATTCCTTCAGAACTTTACATTAAAGAGACTCTCTGACACAGATTGCTAAACTTAATCATAAAGCCAACTACCTAGGGGTTCCCTGGTGGTGTAGCGGCTAGGCTTCAGCGCTGTCAATGCCACAGCCTGGGTTTGATTCCCAGCCAGGGAACCACCACCCCCAAAAATAACAATCCAACTACCTGTATTCAGATATAAAAGGCTGCTTAAAGTCTACTTATGTACTAATTTAGATTCTACCTAAGAATTCGATTTATAAATTAAAATGTAATCATACTTTTATCTCTTAATTCTTTTATTTATTAATTTTTCCAGCTTTATTCAGGTATAATTGACAAAAATATTTAATACATTTACAGTGTTCATAATTATTTGATATACATATATATTGTAAAAGAATTCCTACAATCAAGTTAATTAACATGTTCATCAGCTATCATATAAGTAGTTACTTCTTTTGTAAGAATGGTTAAATCTACTATCAGCTTATTTCAATTACACACTACAATATCATTAAGTGTAGTCACTATATTATACCTTAGATCCTCACATTTTATCATCTTATAACTGAAAACATGCACCCTTAAACCAATGTCTCCCCATTTTTCCCACATCCAAACCTGGGCAACCACTGTTCTACACTCTGTTTCTCTGAGCTTGATATTTTAAAGAATTGCACATATAAGTGATACCATATAGTATTTGCCTTTCTCTGTCTGATATATTTCACTTAGCATAATGCCCTACAGTTTCATCTATGTTGTTGGAAATGGCAATATCTCAATTATTTTAAGGCGAATATTATGTTGTATATAGATCATATTTTCTCTACTCATTTATTTGTCAGTGGACATTTAGATTGTTTCCAAACCTAATACTGTGAATAATCTTGCAATAAACATGGGTATACAGCTATCTCTTCAAAATAATTATTTCATTTTTATTTTTTGCATATATGAGAGCTGTCCAGAAAGTATCCAGTCATATAATATGAAAAATACAGGCATTTATGGCTGGATTTTTTTCCAGAGAGCCCTTGTATACTCAAAGTGGGATCATTGGATCTGTTATTAATATTTTTGTTGTTGTTTAAAAAAGAGTAATTTATTTTTTCAAAGTTCTGGTGTTTGTCATTTTCAGATCAAGGTGTCACCAAGTTTGTTTCCTTCTGTGGCATCTCCATAACTTGAGATGGCTGCCTTTTCACTGTGTCCTCTTGTTATAAATTTTTGAGGATCCTCTATACTGTTTTCTACAATGACGGTACCAATTTACATTTCTATCAACAGTGTACAAGTGTTTCCTCTTTTCCACATTCTTGCCAATATTTGTTATCTTTTGTTTTTCTGATAATAGATATCAGAACTGGTATGAGGTGACACTTCAT
Source organism: Lyroderma lyra (assembly GCA_004026885.1). Taxonomy (NCBI): domain Eukaryota; kingdom Metazoa; phylum Chordata; class Mammalia; order Chiroptera; family Megadermatidae; genus Lyroderma; species Lyroderma lyra. The sequence continues at coordinate 270,341 of PVJL010001104.1, read as the reverse complement.
TATGGTTTTGATTTGCATGTCCCTAAATTAGTGATGGTGAGCATATTTTCATATGCCTATTGATCATTCATATGTCTTTTTTGGAAAAATATCTATTTGGGTTCTTTGCTTATTTTTAAATGAGTTGTTTCTTTTTTTGCTATTAAGTAGTATGAGCTCCATATATATATAGGGTTCGACAGAAGTAACACCTTTTTAAAGTAGTTAAAATATTGTTATGCTACAGAAGTACACACTAATGATTTTGTAATAAAAGATTTTGTATAGCAGCTCATAAAAAAAAAATAAGTGTTACTTCTGCTGGACCTTGTATTTTGTATCTCAAATAGATGGTTTACAAATATTTTCTATCATTTCTTTTTTTTTTTTTTTTAGGAATAAGTGACAAATATTTCATTTTATTGTTATTAAAGTTTTTGTCAATGTAGTTCTGTAACTGAATCACTAATTTTATTTTATTTTATTCCACTGTTTTTCATAGTTTGAGCCCTACACACTCCCTTCCCTTTCACCTCAAAGGGAGCTCTATCATTTCTATCAAAGGTTGCTTGTTCATTTTTTTAATGGTTTCCTTTGCTGTGCAGAAACTTTTTAGTTTTAGGTAGTCTAACTTGATAATTTTTGCTTTTATTGCCCTGGCTTTTGGTGTCAAATACAAAAAAGCCATTTCTATTATAGCTAAGACTAATGTCAAGGAGTTTCCCCCCTATATTTTCCTTTAGAAGTTTTATGGTTTCAGATATTATGTTTAACTTTTTAATTCGTTTTTAATTAATTTTTGTATTTGGTATAAAAGGGAGGTCTAATTTCATTCTTTCGTGTTTGGCAATCCAGTTTTCTCAACACCATTTATTGAAGAAACTATACTTTCCACATTGTATATTCTTGGTGTCTTAGTAGAAAATTAGTATATTGTATATCATGAGTGTATTTTTGAGCTCTTTATTTTGTTCCATTAATCTATGGATTTGTTTCTATGCCAATACCATCCTGTTTTGATTACTATAGTTTTGTGATATACTTTGAAATCAGTAAGTGTGATGCCGCCATATTTGTTCTTTTTGCTCAAGATTGCTTTAGGTATTTGAGATTTTTTGTGGTTCCATATAAATTTTAGAATTTTTTTTCAATTTATGTGAAGAATTCCATTAAACTTTTGATAGGATTTGCCGCCAAAATTTTTATAGGTGATGCCATTTGATAGGGATTGCTTTGGGTAGTTGTATTTAAAAATATTAATTGTTCCAATGCATGAATAGAGAATATATTTTCATTTATTTGTCTCCTTCAATTTCTTTTATCAGTGTTATACACCTTTCAGGTATACAGATCTTCATTTCTGCAGGACAGTTTTGCCAGCTATATTCTTGGTTGGAAGTTTTATTTTCTCTCAGCAGGAATATATCACCTCACTTATTATCTTAAGAAGTTTCCCTTGTATGTCAGGATTTTTTTTTCTTTTGGTGCTTTTAAAACTCTCTATTTGTCTTTTATTTTAGACAGTTTTATTAGAATGTGTCTTGCATAAGATGTCTTTGAGCTGCATCAATTTGGGGACTTATGAGCTTCATAAACTTGGATGTTCAAATCTTTCTCCAGGTTGGGGAACTCTTGAGCCATTATATTTTGAAATAAGCTTTCTGCCTCTTTCTCTCTCTCTTCTCCAGGACTCTAATTACACATAAATTGTTTCATTGCTAGTGTTCCACAATTCACCCAGGCTTTCTTCACTTTTTCTCTTCTTTATTCTTTATTTTTCTCTGACTGGATAATTTCAAATGACACCAATTTATTTTTCTGTTTGACCAACTTTAATTGGGATGCTCTCTATTGCATTTTTATTGCAATTTTATTTATTGTATTCTTCAGCTCCAGAATTGGTTTGGTTCTTTATTTGATTGATATTTCTATTAAATTCATTTTGTTTGTTGTTTTTCTGAGTTTGTTGAATTGTCTTATTCTCTTGTAGTTCATTACATTTCCTTTAAAAAGTTATTTTGAATTCTTTGTCAACAATTTGTAATCTCCATTTCCTTAGGGTCAGTTGCTAGAAAATAATGGTGTTCTTGTGGAGGTGTCATGTGTGCTACGTTTTTCATGTACCTTGATGTCTTGCAATGCTGTCTTTGTATTTGAAGAATCAATAACCATCTCCAATCTTTACTCTTTGGCTTCAGGAGAAAACAAAAACAAAAATGACAACAAAAAGCTTCTCTCAGTTCTAGAGATTTTTGAAGCTGTCTCAGACATTTTTTATGAATATACCTTTGCTACTCATTTTTTTTTTTTTTTGGAGGCAGGGGATGGTTCCCTGGCTGGGAATTGAACCCAGGCTGCAGCATTGAGAGCACCAAAGCCTAGCCACTACACCACCAGGGAACCCCCTTCTACTCATTGTGTTGGCTCTTGGGAAGTAATTCTTAAGAATGTATGCCTTGTCTTATTCTTGAAAGACCAGTTTGGGTCCTGAGAGTTTCCTGTTTGCTTTCCCAGGGTGGTTCTAAATGTTCAAGTTGTTAGTTTCTCACAATCTCTCAGAGTCAGGCTGACTTTCTGTGCATGTTTATTAGCTATATGCAAAGGTTCATATTTATGAATCCAGGAATAATATTGAGTGAGGCGAGTAAACCATAGGCATGCCCATTGGCCAATTGGGGGATCCACAGGTGAGACATTCTTAGCAGTATATAAATTTTCTGATGGAGTTTACAAAGTGGTTAGTAGGATTCATGTCCCTTTGATATGCTCTGAGCCTTCACTGCTGTTCTTCCAGCGGCCCCCCGCCCCATGCCTCAGTCATGCAGTTCACCTCAGTATTCTGGATAGGGTGAGAAAGAATTGGCCCTCTTTGGCAGCAGTGCACAGAGCAGGGGAAGCAAGGTGCTCATTCACATGCTCTCACTTTCCCCTGTGGAAGAAATTGCGGGCCAAAGGGGTCTCTCTTGGCACTTAAATTGCTGCCTTGGGACAAAGGTGATATGAGTAAAGTAAAACTGTTCATCCTACTAGCTTTTTAGTCCATCTAATCTTGAGCGCTTTTGCTCTGACAGTGTGCTGAATTTTCTCTGCTAGACTCCCAAACTTTTTCAAAGGTACTCTTGAGCATGTCAAGATGGGTACTGTTGGTAATGAAATGGTAAAAAACTTCTTTTGCCACTTTGCAGATGTCATTCAGCCTTAATTATTGCTTAATGGTTTGTAGATGAACATGCAAATAATTTTATTTATAAGTTATGACTCAGTTAAGTATATATGCTACTATTCTTGGAATGAGGTCTGCAAATTTAATGAATCAAAATAGCAATACTTAAATTTGAAGTTCAGATAAACAACAGGTATTTTTGTTAGCATAACAAATGCAATATTTGGGACATTCTTAGAAAACTTAATTAAAATTCAAATATTTGTGTAGGATTTTATATAATTTGTTCTTATATAAATACAAGTATTTTGAATTTTTCTAAAGTCCTTTCATTTTTTTTAAGTTCCTCCCTTTATGAAGACTTACATGTAGATAGAAATGTTATGCTATTGAATCCTATATTGTAGTTGATAATTGGAAGACCTGATCTATCCTTACATGCAAATATTAAATGTACCAAGTGTTCCAGGGTGCTTTTATCCTTCTCTCATGTATGTCAGCTAATTAAAAGTTATTCTAAATATAATTCCTCAGAATGATTCCCAAACTAAAGAAAGGTTCAAGGACATATTGATTAGCAGGCACATATCTTAAATTTCACGAACTCTAAAAGTATGGTCCGATGCAAATGATTGCAGATGGCATTCTATTGAAGATTTTAGAGTCTTCCAAATAAAGTGTATTTTAGCTTCTCTAAAAAATATATATTTTAGATTCTAATGCAATGTCTGTCTATAGTTGGCAATCTCTCTAGAAATTTTAGCTTTCTTTTTTCTTTCCCTTCACATCAGGAAGATATGTTCTAAAGACCAGAAATAAGGAAAAGGTGTTTCTTGTCACATTGTAAAGCAGTAGCAAGAATATATTTTGCTATATTGAATAAAAATTTAATATTATTCCTTTGCAAAAGTAAATACCCTTGAACACAGGCATTGGAGCACTGGCCTCCATGAAGTAAAAAATTAACATATGCTTTTGACTGCCCCAAAACTAAGTTGTTTCTCAGTATTCAAGGGGATTTGTTTTGAATCCACATGGATACCAAAACCTGTGGATACTCAAGTTTCCTATATAAAATGACTGTGATCAATGCATATAATTGGCTCTCCAAATCCACAGACTCCCAATTATGGATCAAGAACAGTATAGGTAGGTATTTGCTGGAAAAAAAATATGCTTATAAGTGGATCCATACAGTTCAAACCATGTTGTTCAAGGGTCAACTCTATAACCATATTTTCATTATATGTTCATACTCCTTTATTTTTTTTATTTCATTCTACTTCAAGCAAAGATACTAGCAAATTGTGTCACAGTTTATAGAAAAAGAAATAGTTATTCAATTCATCCATTGACACTGTTGATAACTTTATTTTTATTTCTATAACCAGAGTTAAGTCCTAAATGCTTTGCAGTAAGGATGATACTAAAACTGAAAACAAATGAACATTTACATTATTATAAATGTGTGAACAATTTTCACAACACAGCAAAACAAACTGTCAAGGGATTCTTCCTTTTCAGATATAAAGATTCTACTAATTCTAAGCCATTGTTCTCTATCACGTCACCAATTGGTCAAGACATACTATAAATATCTTTTTACAAATGAAACATAATTTCTCAATACAATTACTTGCCCTCATGCCCACTCAGGGCTTTGAAAACTTTTTTTTCCTATTAAAAGGAGACTCATGCATCCTTTCATTATTAGTACCATTTTTATCCTATTCATTTATTTATTACACTTTTATTATTTTTATTTCATTAGGAAAATGTAAATTAAAATCACAATGTAATATAACTACTAAGCCAGTAGAATGTCTATAATAAAAAAACTAACAATACCAAAGTTTTGGTGAGGAAGTACAGAATTGGCACCCTCAAACATTGCTGTTCAAAAGGTAAAATTTCAGACACTTTAGAATGATGTTTGTTAATTTCTTATAAAGTAAAACCCCAAATTGACAGATAACTCAAGCGTTTCACTCCCAGGTGTTTCCCAAGGGAATTGAAAATTTATGTGCACAAGGAAATCTCCTTAAAAATATTTTAGTGTCTTTATTCTTTATCAACAAAAGCTAGAAATAATAAAAAAATTATTCTACAGGTAGATAAACAAAATGTGTTAAATATATAAAATATAGTATTTCTCAGCAATAAAAAGAACAGACTATAATTATTGTGCCATATGTGCTAGTAGTTCATTTATTATTAAACAAATTAACCTTAAAAACAGTATGCTAAGTGAATGATGCCAGACTCAAATTGTAAGGTCTAAAATTTCAAGTGCTGCTTTGAGATGATTTAGACTTAGGACCTGAAAGGCCTAACTACGAGTTCCTCTGCTCTTGTTAGATATGTCTTTTACCAAATAGGAAAGGTTCTTGATATAGCTAGTTTTTTGTTTTTGTTTTTGTTTTTTTCAGCCAGACCAACTGCAATCCACTAGGTCCTAAACTTTATGGGTTTCACTTTCCTAGAGCCCACAAAATTATTCAACTAAACCAGTCATATCCACCCATGGAAACCAGAGCATATCTTATCTTCTTGTTACTTAAAAGTTTACCTCCCACAATCCCTACTGGTTCACTCTCCTCTGAGTACAACTCACATGTGCCCTGCAGTGAGTGCTGTGTTGTATATCCATGAGCTGTTTAGTATATATAACTAATAAGCTGCTACCAATCTTATCTGATCGGTGTCATATGTTGTGTTTAGCTATCCCATAATGCTTAGAGTGAGGATTCCTCCTTTACCAACAAGGTGAGTAAGGGGTGATCATAAAACATATGTTGTATGCCCTCAGTTGCTGCCTGGGACTGGGGAACTGTAATAAGCATTGACTGTAACTGGGCCAAAAGAACGTATTGGGTGATGGAATGCTTTAAAACAAGATTATGTAATGGCCGTATAACTCTATAAATCTACTAAAAACCGTTTTTTTGTAGTTTTACAATGGTATATCTTGTGGGATGGGAATCTGGCTCAATTAACTATTATAAGAAAACTAAACACAATGAGAGAAAATGTACAAAAATAGCTGGCAAAAAGTAAGTAGTAAACTATGAATAACTTTTATATTTCCATGTGGTTAAAAAATTTTACAAATATGTGTGTGTGTATATATATAATTGGTATCAATGGGGTGTTAAAATCCCTACTATGATTGTATTACTGTTGATCTCTCTTCTTATGTCATTCAATATTTACTTTATATATTTAGGTGCTCCTACGTTGGGTGCATAAGTGTTTACAAGGGGTTATATCCTCTTTGGTTTTGTCCCTTCATCATTATTAATGTCCCTCTTTGTCTCTTATTATAGCCTATTTTTAAAGTTGATTTCTTCTGACATAAGTATTGCTACCTCCATTTTATTTTGTTTCCATTTACATGAGATATATTTTCAATCCCTTAACTTTCAGTCTGTATATGTTTTTTGATCTGAGATGGGTCTCGTGTAGAGAGCATATGTATAAGTCTTGTTTTCTTATCCATTCAGCTACTCTATGTCTTTTGATTGGAGCATTTAATGAATTTACATTTAAAGTAATTTACATTATTGACAGATATATAGTTACTGTCATTTTATTATTCATATATGAGTTGTTCCCCCCACTCCCTTTTTTTCTTAAAGAAGTCCCTTTAACATTTCTTGCAATACTGGTTCGGTGATGATAAACTCCTTTAGCTTTTGCTTGTCTGGGAAGCTCTTTATCTCTCCTTTAATTTTAAATGATAGACTTTCTAGGTAGAAGCATTTGGTTGTAGGTCCTTGCTTTGTATCACATTGACTTTTTTGTGTCAATCACTTCAGGCCTGCAAAGTTTCTGTTGAGAAATCAGCTGACAGTCAGATCCTTTGTAAATAACTAGTGGCCTTTCTCTTGCTAATTTTAGGAGTCTCTCTTTATATTTAACTTTTGTCATTTTAATTATAATGTGTCTTAATGTGGGTCTGTTTGGGTTCATCTTTTTGGGGACTCTTTGTGCTTCCTAGACTTGCATGTCTATTTCCTTCAATTGGGAGGGAAGGTTTTCAGTCATTTTTTCAAATAGGGTTTCAATTCTTTGTTCCTTCTCTTCTTCTTCTGGTACTCCTATGATGCAAATGTTATACTTGATGTTGTCACAAAGGTTTCTTAACCATGTTTTTTATAATTTTATTTTTTGTTGTTGTTGCTTTGATTGGGTATTTTCTGCTATCTTGTCTTCCAAATCACTAATTTGATCTTCTGTATCTAATATGCCATTGAGTTTTTCTAGTGTATTCCTCATTTATTATATTCTTTAGTTATGACTGGTTCTGGTTTCTATGTCATCCTGTATTCTACGTATCTACTTGTTAAAGTTCTCACTAAGTTCTTCATGTATTCTTATAACCAATGCTTTTAACTTTGTCTCTGGATGTTGGTTGCTTCCATTTCATTTATTTCTTTTTCTGGTGTTTTTCTCCTGTTCTTTCATTTGAGACATGTATTTTTGTTTCCTCATTTTGTCTCCCTTTTTGTCTCTCTCTCTCTCTCTCTCTCTCTCTCTATCTATCTATCTATATAGATAGATAGATAGAGAGAGAGAGAGAGAGAGAGATGGGCTCTTAGGATGGGCTCCCATGTAGGCCAAGTTCAGTGGATGCCTATGATGAACTAAAGGCTACCTGGTAGGAGATACAAAACTACATGCGGTTGGTTGCTGCCTGTGCTGGACCTGGAGTCATATGACAGTGGCCGGGCTCAGAAGTGAGGCTGACTGTCATCAGATCAGGCCTGGGGTAGCTCAGCAAAAGGCCCAGGGAACCACTAGGCCTGTTGCTGCCTGCCAGCTGCTCCTAAGACTCAGTCACATAAGAGTTTCTTTAGGTGCATGAGTGTGGCTGGGCTTGGTTGCCTTGGTGCTGAATGTGCCTCTGGTAGTACCGTGTGAGTTTGATTGGGTAGATCTCAGGGAATCACGTGGGTGGGCCAGGTGGTGTTCACAAGGTTTATGCAGATTCAGTTCTTGTGCCAGTGCCAAGCCTGTGTCCACTCTACAAAATGCCAAGAAAACACCAATGTCAATCATCACTGGCCTCTGGCCTGGAGATCCCTGAGAGTTGTCTAATAAAGACTGTAACATTATTTGGATTTGATTGCCCACCACCAAAACTGTGTCAAGTGGTTGCACAAACTGCTCTAAGTTGTTTGCTGCTGGAAGAGCCTCCTGCCAGATTCAGGGGAGTTCCCAAGGCTCTGAGAATGCCTCCAGCAATGCTGCATGAGTTGGGCAGAGGGTTGTAGTGAATCATAGGATGGGGCATGTGGAATTCACCAGGCCAATGTGGTTTCAGATTTGGCCACGTGAGGAAGAGTTCAACATAGAAAAGATGGTGCTTTCCTATTGGCTACATGTGATGCAGGCTACCCAAACAAATAATGAAGGCCGTGCCTCCAGACTTTTCCTTGAAGGCACACAACTCAGTTTTACCCTGAATGTTTCAAGCACCTGTCAAATTGCTGCCTCTCCACCAGAGCCCAGTGTGAGTACCTATAAGTAAGTGAGTCTTTGTGCAGGCCCTTTAAGAGGAGGACATCAGAGTGTGCAGCCATCCTCCATTTCATTCAGACGGAATCATTCCTGATTTTCACAACCAGATGTTGTGGGGATTCCTCTTACTGGCACTTAGACCCCTAGGCTGGGGAGCTCAATTTGGGGTTTGGGACCCTTTACTGCTCAGAGGAAACTTCTACCATAAGATACCCCTTTTGTGTTCAACCACTACTGTGGGTTTGGGCTCAGCCTATTCTGTGCCTCTGCCTCCTCTATCAGTTTCCATGTGGCCTCTTCTTTATATCCTTAGTTATGGGGGTTCTGTTCCACTACTTCTCAGATGGTTGTTGAAGTTGATTGTTCTATAATTTACTTGTAACTTTAATGCGGTTATGGGAGGTAGCAAGCACAACACTTATCTGTTCTGCTATCTTTGGACAGAATCTCTGGAAGCTTTTACATTAGCATGACCATATTTGTTTGTTTGTTTGTTTGTCTTTAACCAACCCTCTTTACTGTGTCTAGTTTTTTTTGGTTGCTAAATTCCTTAGAAAAATAAAAATAAAAACACATATATCCTAAAATCTATGTGAAAGAAGTAAGGGGAAAATGTTGGACATCTTTGTTCTATACCTTTAAGTTTTTTTTTATGAATCAGACTTCTTTTCTCATATATTTTTTAAGGAAGAGTGATATTTAATTTTTTAATTTATTTTAAATAATTTTACCATATATATATATATATATTCCAACTATTCATTGGAATATATATATATATATTCCAATGAACAGTTCAACTATTATAATGCAATATTTTAGGAAAATACATTGTGAATGAGATAAAATCAAAAGATAATTCTGTAATTAAATTTAATGTTAATTGATCTAATTTTTAAAAAATACTCCTAAAATTTATTGACACATATTTAATAAAATATTTTGCAATGATAAAGAAAAAGTACCATTATTAAACACTATTCTATAATTTTATTCAAAATATATATTTATATTTATTATCCACATATTTTCATAAGCATTTCATCTGAAAATCTATATACTTTTATTGATTAGGGAATTTTCAATAATTAGAATATACATACCCTTTTCATAGAATCAAAAATAATTAAAAATATTATATTTTAATATTGGATTATTTAATGTCTTTCAAAACCTTATATCTCCATGTTCTGGGATATTTATAAACGTGGCTAAAGATATGAATTCAAGCAGATAAATGACTACAAGTTACCCGTTCATTAAAAAAAGACAATGTCATATTTTATACAGGACTTAGTTTAACTGGTGAAATACAAATTTGATTTGAAAAGAGCCTCTAAATTTCTATGTGTATATGTGTGCATGTATAATATACACATATATATTTACATATATATTTCATTTTATGAGGGTTTATTTCTATTTCCTTCTTATGAGAAAGTGAAAAGCTGCTTTGTTGTTAAAAAGAGCAGCCTGGGTTTAAAGCTTATCTCTTTCATATGTACTCCAGAAACTCTTGGGAAGTTTACCGCGCATTGCTAAACCTCACTTCCCTTAAGTGTATGTGGAGATTACAATGATAACCAAAATATAGAATTCTTGTGAGGATTTACTAGGATATTTGTTAAGAAGGAAAGATAGTTCTGAGAATGCTAGTAACATTTAGTAAATATTAACTTTCATTATTTGTGTAATCTAATTTAGTTATTTTAAAACCTAGGGTGTCTTTATATTGTACTATATGTGAATTTAAAAATTATGTATAAATTACATATAAATTCAACAATCAGATAAGTTAAAATAATAAATTTAAAATTGAATAAAATCCCTAGCAAAGACAAACACTCTTGGACAGAATGCCTATGCTCACCATGATTCACATAATTTATTGTAATATTAGACTTAACTTGAGAATACAAAATTTACTGGTTACAAATATCAATAATATGAAGGCAATGGTGTACAACATTCACTAAGTTTATACCTATTTACTGCGCTTTGTGTAGAAGAGAATTCATAAAAGTCTAAATCCAATATATTTTCATGTTGACTTCCATTATAAGGTCACAAATGTCAAATGTATTCTCACAGGAAAATATGTATTGACTTCAAGAAATCAAAAAACTGTTACAGTTACACAATTGCAAAACTTCTGAAATCACATGTTTTACCTAGGCAGACTTTTAGGTACTCTCTTTACAGCAATTTCATGAGTATTGACAGTGAGGAAAATTGCAGCTACTGGAATTTTTCCTTTTAACTTAGCACTAAGAACTTATTGCCTGAAGCTTCCTTTGTTTTCTCAGCAAGTCTTCAAGAGCAAAGTCTATTAAATTTTCTTCCTTTTTTTTTTTTTTTTTTTTTTAAAGCACGAGCATAGAAAAGAAGGAAAACCAACACCAAGATCAACCAGGAAGGCAGAAAAAATGTTAAATGCTTTTAAAAAGGCTTACTTCAGTATTTTGTGGTGAAAAGAAAAATATAATTTGTTGAACTTCCAGAAGACGTTTTGTGTATCTACACTGTGCTGTGCAAGTTGAGTTATTATATTTGTTATAATTAAATGGATTAACCCTAGAGAAAGAAAAATAGTATTTTTTCAAGAGAAGTTTTGTTTGTATATAAACATGTACTTCTTGTGTCTAGGAAAATTTTAAAGGCATGACTAAATATTTTATCAAAACCTTTAACAGGACAATTTGTATCATTATTTGTATGAGGCATAATTTTAATAACATCTTACCAAATAACATATTCAGTAAGATAACGTCTTACTAAACAAAACAAAACTAGAGAATTATGTTTTTCTTATTATGGTATGTTAGTCATTTGAGAAACGCAATTATGAAATGAAATATTTCACAAAATTTTTTTCACATAATAAATATTATCTGAGTGCCATTGTGTGTATGTATATGTATGTGTATGTATGTTTTTTAACTAACATTATACATTAAATACATGTACTTTTTTCAGCCCCTCTTGAAATGTCAGCTAATAAGACAGTAAAGGATTCAGTTTTAAAATTGATAGTTTAGAATTCCCATTTGTTAAGAAAAAAGAGAGAAATTGACCCTCCAAAAATGTCAAAATGTTTTTAAGAAGTGGAAAGAATATTGGAACTTAGCAGAATGTCAAAGTGAAATATAAATACCAGAAGAGGGTACCAGTGAGAAGCTAGGCAGTTTACACCACAGAAATTTGAAGATAATGGGGAATTATACATGAAAAAAAATTCAGTGGAATTGTAAATATTAAAACAGAAATGTTCAACTTTCAGCATCATTTTTGTCTTGTAATGATCTTGGAAATTGTCACTATCAGCCTTATAAGCAGAAGCTGAACAACAGAAAATAAAGAACTTTCCAGTAACCCATCAGAGAGCTGAGTTTGCAAGGGAAACCATGACTTTGAAATCTAGAGATAACAGGCGTATTTAAGTTATTAGAACCAAGATATGCTTACTTGGAGCAGAATGCACTAGACCCATAGAAGTAGAAACATTTAAATGGTAATTTTTACTGCAAGCTAAGAGGGTACCAATGGGGCAGTAAGAGAATTCTGTGGGCTACTGTGTGAAAGGCCTCACATTTTCCTAAGTTTTCCGTCCAGGAACACCACCAGCATGTCAATAACAGAAAGAGAAAAAAAATCCTTATGTATTGGGAGATTAAACAACACACTTCTAAATAATATATGTGTGGGGAAAAGAGAAGCCTCAAGAAATGTTTAAAAATATTTTGAAACAAATAAAAGTGAAAATACAATTTAGCAACAAAGGTGTGGTGATATAAGTTCTGAACTAGGAAAACAAGGATATGTTACTCCACTCTGTCCTCTGTCCAAAGAGGCAGAAGGCAACCATATAAAATTAGTTAAATGCATTGCATAGCTGATTATGCATTCTCCAAGAAACATAAATATTTACATTAATTTGAATATAGAGTTTAATAGATTGAATATTTGACCCATTTAAATTTGTACTGTATAGCCTCCTTAAAGCCTTCAGATGACTTGAAGATTTGGGACCTTTGTGGTTTCAGATATGAATTCTGAGTTTCTGTAGTAAAGTATCTAAGTAGAATGTGGGAGAAGTCTGTAATTCTTCACTGAAATTGAGGTTGGTGTAAAACTGCAATTATAATTACCACAATCTGGGATTCCTATTTTAAGAAATAGCTACATTCCTGATAATTGTCAAAGAGTATGACATTGAATTCACTGTGGACTGAGTTTGTTTGCAAGAAATAGTAGCTAAGACCCATGCATTAAAGATATGTGGTTTATCCATACAACAAGATAACCAAAATTTATGCCATAATCAGTAGATATCATCAAAGGGCCATACATTGAAAGTTATATGTTCACCTATGTTTATTTCAGCTTTTATGAAGTATATTTCAGTAGGATGCTATCAGAATATACTGAACATGATACAATAAATAGTGCAATGAATTATTTATTAGTTAATCATAACTTGTTCATAATATCTCTATAATGATATAAAAAATTTTCTTGTGCTTAAAATCAGATATAGTAGTCTTTTAATATAAAAGTTGAATATCGCATATACAATGTCCAGCAGAAATAACACTCAGACTTGAGTTATGATTTTATTACAAAATCATAACCATACATGCTTATGATTTTGTAATAAAAGATTTGGTATAGATAACTGGATCATAAAAAAGGGCATTATTTACATAACCATAAGCATATATGGTTATAATTTTGTAATAAAATCATAACTCAAGTCCGGGCATTACTTCTTCTTGACCCTATATATATTTAAGCTGTTGATTAGAAACATTTTTTGGCAAGTAATCAAAGCTTTAAAGATAAATTTTTATTTTTTTACCTTTCAAATAGATTAAGTTAATGTTATGGACTTGGGGATATATCGTTGAATCTCTGCTCCCAGTTTTACTTTGCTTGTCTTGTTTTTTTCCCCCACACATTTATGATGCAAGCTATCTTGCTGTGTTCCTTTGATAATGGCTGGTTTGGACAAGCAAACTTAGAATTATGATAATATACTCTTGAGAGCAAGCACCTCAAGAGAAAAACAGAAGAAATAACTGTTATATAGATGGTCCATTGAGTAAGTACACTTTTCATAACATGGTAGAGGAAATTAGGCAGAATGTTATTCAGGAAATTTCTAATCATATTAAAATATTTAACAATGCATTGCTAAATACCTTTAATTATTAACTTTTGATTCTTTAGTTATACTTTTGTATCTCACATGAACATATTGATGTTATATATTTAGAAAAACCATATTAAATTAAATTTCAAATTATTTCAGAGGACTTCACAGCAATGTAAGATATCTACAAACTAAAGGCAAATTTTATTTTGAAATTCAGAATGGAAACTTTCCTAAGGCTATTTAGACTTAAGAGAAGACATATAGTCTTAATCCATTTTTTTATTGCTGGTATCAATAAAATATGCTTAACAATTGCATAAATAAAAGGTTTCTTTCAAAGTGTAAAGTGTTGAGATTACAACATGAATTGTATAGGTGAGCTGTATTAATCTATAATGAGTGTGGATGGATGGATTCATTACAGTACTCTTGAAGGGAACATAATAAAATAATAAATGACAAGTAATGATCATTTTCATTCCCATAATTATATAAATGCTCCCCAGGAGAATGTTTATTATGAATCACCCTTCCTTCTGTTGACTAGAACTGAACGTTTTTGAAGACTTGATTACGAAGCACTTTATAAGATGTAACATTGTAATGCTATCACTCAGCACTGTCAAATAAATGTCACTGTGAAATCCTTTAGTTGTGAAAAATATTTTAAAACAAATATTCAAATACCTGTATAAGCTGTAGTGAGCTCTGTCAGCATCGTAAGTAGCAATCAACGTCTCTTACAACAAATCCAAATACTATTGTTCTTTGTATCATGTTAATGGTTTTTTAAAGCATTATTCTGAATTACATTATTACAGTCAATGATACAAGTGGGTTTACAGAAGCATCTGTATCATACACACATAGGAAACACCAAGAAATATGTTCCTATTGCAGCAACATTTTATATAATCTTAGATGATGTGTTGTGAATTATGCAATCATATTCTTCTTCCCTGGGAATAGTTACTTGCATTTCCAAAGAATTATATTAATGTAACATGTATATTACATCTAATGAATACATACAATTTTATAAATACAAATTATATAATTTAGTTTGCTGATTTTATATGAAACACTTTTGGATATTAAATAACTGTATGAACACTATTATAAAACATCCTACTCAGTTAACCATTTAAATCAGAAATTGCGCTGGTGTCTGAAACACTTTAATTTTATTTAGTCAACCAGTCTAATTATGCATCAACTCTGTGCCAACCACCATAGAGGAAATGGGAAGAGAACAAACCAAAAGTAGAGAATTTGGGCATTCTTTTTGATGGGTTTAAAATCTTTTGGTGACAAAAAAAAGTTTTAAAGAATTTAGAAAGCAGCTCTATGAGAATAAGTAAATAAGAATGAAAGGGTGGCATGGAATTACATGCTGAAGTAGAGATAGAATTAGAGAAAGATGGTTGTAGGTTTCATGAATCAATGTGTGTTGTTAGTCTTGTTAGTGTATTAATGAGAAAAATGGAGAGGGATATTCCATTAGAGGAATATGGAAAAAGCAAATAATACAGAGCTTGCTGGGAGATCTTACCTGTGTGAAACCAGTGAGGAAGTTGGTCTGATGAGAACAGAAGGATTGTTAAAGAATGATACTCTTATGTATCTCTGCATCTTTTTTATCTTTGTAGAATCAGTGGACAGGCCATGTAAGGAAAGCAGAGACAACACTGTACAATGAAGTCAACTAGTACAGTGTACAGAGACAACTAATGCAGTAAAGTTGTCATTGTTCATAAATGTGCATTCCAAGCCACTCTCCTTGGCTGCCAGGTTATGTCAATGTCATGCAAACCACCTCATTATATTGACAATGGCTGAAATTTTTCCTGACAATTCTCGTGTGTGTGTGTGTGTGTGTGTGTGTGTGTGTGTGTGCAAAATTCAGGGAAGGTAGAGACCAAGCTAGAGAAAATCCATGTTCAGGCAGCATGGTTAGCTGTACACCCTCAGTCCCTCCTAGACCCATCCTTAGCTGGCTCAACCATGGCAATTGGGATTCCTGGTTGAGGACAATCCTCCATGGAGACCTGCTCATTCCCCTAAATCTGGCTTTCCTGGTGTCCCTGGTAAAGTGCTGTGTGAAAATGAAAATGAAACTCGGTGAGCAACCACCTGTGTAGAGGGTGTCAGGAACTACCCTAGACTACACTCTTCCTCCAAATTGGAGATGAGCAATGTCTCCATTCCATTTTATATGCTTTCTTTGTTGCTTCAGGGCCGAATGAGGAATCTTCCAGAACCTCTACATATTTACTTTTAGAATAGTTTGTGGTATTTCAAGAGCATATTTTTCTCAAAAGTTTGGTTTTGGTAAGTTTATTTGCTTCGTGCTTGTGTGTGTGTGTGTGTGTGTGTGAGAGAGAGAGAGAGAGAGAGAGATGTGGAACATTTAAAACAATTTTTAATTTTCTCTTTACAAAAGTAGTTTCACTTAGTTACTTTGATTTATGATATATTCAGGAGTTCCCAACCTCTAGGCCACAGACCGGGACCAGTCCCTGGCCTGTTAGGAACCAGGCCACAGAACCCGGCAACAGAACAGGTGAGCAGGTCAGGAAACAGGAACGTCATCTGTATTTATAGCCACTCACCACACTCACATTACGGCCTAAGCTCTGCCTCCTGCCAGATCAGCAGAGGCATTACATCCTCCCGGGACGAACCCTTTGTGAACTGAGCATGCACATTTCACCCTCCCAGGAAAAACTGTCTTCCATGAAACCGGTCCCGGGGGCCAAAAAGGTCGGAGACTGCTGATATATTAATATAAACCTTAATATTTTAATGTTTGAGTGTTGTACTGCATTTTAATAAAAATGCATCATATCAACTTTGGCTAAACATAGAAAAACTTTACCCCAGAAATTATTACAAAATGTTACAAATCTATTTTCATTTTCTATTTAAATATAGGAAGATCTTTAGTTTGCATAACTTTCTTTTCTTAGTTTTTTATCTTTTTCTTGCTTTCTATATGTCATCACAAATTTGAAAGCAGTTAGAGCCTTTAGATAATAGTGTGGGTCATCTAATATTTAGCAAGAAATTATATTGAGATATAATGATAAAAACCCATTTTTTTCCTATTAGTTGCCACAGCTCTTTACTGGAATAGGAACAGAAAAATGCCATACATTTGTGTTTTTACATCTCAAATAGTGTAAGGTATTTTTCAAATAATAAGCAATGATATGAGATTATAATAATTTATTTTGATGTAAGGGAAAGGTAAAATTTTTCCACACAATAAACTTCTAAAATCAACATAGAGCAGTTTTCTCTATTTTAATTGAAATATTATATTTCAGTGTGAATTATAAAATGTAGGCAATCATATCTTTGATAATTTTATTTTACTTCAATGAAGACCTAATTTATCTATTTGGACTTTTCAATTTTAACTTGGAGTGATTTTACCTAATGACCATTTGCCACTATTTCCAATGGTAATTTACCATGAAAATACGAAATCTTTGATACCAATTGCTAAAAGATTTGTTACTTTTCACTAAGATGTAACTGTCTTATTTATTATGTTGTGATTGCATATATGTCTTTCAGACTGTTAGGAGGCAAAATAGATTATGACTCAAACTGCAGCTTTAATCTCTACTAAAATTACCCTTGGTCTCTCTGCTCTTTACTACATGTCTGAATATGTTTACATAAATATATCTCTAGTATTAGCAGGTATCATTTAAGAATGGTGTCAAGAACAACTGTTCTTTTGAATACCCCAGGAACAGTTATTCTAAATCTAACTGAAAATTCTGTGAAATTGCAAGTAATAAAATGACAATGTTGACCCCTAGAACAGGTCCTCGATAAGGTAATTGCTTTCATTAAATCACCCAAGCCATCAGATTACTGTATAGAATGCATTTTCTAAATAATCCCTATAATCCCTTCTGACCCATATGCATATGTATACCTATGATGGTTTTTGTGCTGAATGTGATTTAAGAAGTAGGAGTCATGACTAATACTGTTTGCTTTTCATATTTGCTTTTTTTCAAAATCAGATTTTCCACTGTGTTTATCAGAGGTTTCTTTTTTAGATGTACATGTGAGCTAATTCGATTAGAAATTAGAGAAATTTCATACAAGTCCTTTAATAAGCATATTTTCATGGAGCATCATTTCTTATTCCAAAACCTCACCATGTAAGCAGAATGTGCCACTTTGTAATTTGCACCCCTATTTCTTTTTGAGAATGGACATTTGATTAATGATTGTTAAAATGGTTATACACCTCTAATCCCTATTATATCATATCCCAGCTCTGTGGCCAAATATATGGAAAATGGCAACAGTGGTCTTTATGTTTCCTATGATTTGCCTAAAGTTTTGTTCAATCAGTAGATTTCCTGAAGTGTGACTAAGCATTAGATCTTAGAATCACCAAAAATAGCAAATTCCACCTTTTCATATTGTTTACATTACCATTCATTTAGGATCTTCCATGAATAAAATCAAATACCTACTTTTCCAAGGCTGAATATTCATGGATTTGCAGATATTTTAATTTTTTATGTTAACTTTCTTTATAAGTCATGTTGAGGTTAAAATTCTCCTCCTTGTAGGCTGGCATTAAAATTAAAGTAAGAAAGTTATAGACAAGAAGTAAGTTTACTGCAGAAGTGAGTCTGTGAATACATATAAATGTAGTTATCTGAATAACCTCCATTTTGAGATGTTCAATATAAAAATAAGCAATGACTATACACAAAATGAAACTCTGGTATTTAAAAATGCTTTTCTATATAAAAAAAATTATTTGAAAAAAATATTAAAATTTTATGCATTATGGAAACAATTCACAAAGGTAATATAACTATAACTAGTTTAAGACAAACATGTTAATTTACAAAAATAGAATTTATTCATAAAAAAATTAAGAAAGAAATTAAAACAATTTTTTCCCATAGCAAACAAGGATGTTCATAAATTGGAATCTAAACAGTAGGTTTTAAGGGTATAAGAAGAAGAAAGAAAGAAAAGGGGAAGAACAAAAGTCCAGAAGCAGAAGAGAAACAAAAGAAGTAAAGAAGACATACATACATGTATTTAATCAAGGGCTAGTCATTACCCTCTCTAGTTCAGACATTAGTACCAATGTAAGGAATTATAAATTATCTCGATGTGTAATTTAAAGAGCTAAAATATAAAACTGGCAATTTGAGCTACTGTTACTTACAGTTATTGGGATTTTATGTATGTGATGAAACGGCTATTTAGCCAAATGAAATGCACTAAAAATTAGCATTACAGACAAAGCAATAGGATATTTATAATCTCTATCCATGCTTTAACTGATTTCTTCAATAGCTCTTCATAGTTATTACTCTTTGTTTCCTGTAGATAATAATTCTCTTTGCATTCTGAACATGACTCTTGATTCAATCAGATATTCAAAAGTAGAAAAAAAAAGATAATTTGAAATGTGCCAATTTTGTAGAAACAATATAGTCCTTAAAATATAATCAGGAAAAGAGAAAACAACATTAGAAATAGTGATTTATTTTTTAATGTCATTTTTGCAGAAAAGTAACATCTGCATTTCATCATTAAGATAAACATACATCTTTGAAGATGATTCAAGGGCTACTTATGTTTAATTGGAAACAGACTTCATTTTTTTCTGTGATAACTATTTGCCATATTATATCACTTTATTTTAATATATTATCACATTTATAAGCAATTTCAAAACAGAATGCAAATACATGACATAAAGACATCTTAATCTTTATTTTACAGTGAAGCTAACCAAAGCAATGGTTTCTATTTCTTTATTTATCTGAAAACAATTCTGTCATCCCCACGCAAGTATTTATCATTTAATTTTATCCAGCAGTAATACCTAAAAGTTTGGAAAATGTAAAAGGTTAAATGTTTTGCAGTTATTTTTTCAATTAAAATATTATTCAAGTAGCTTATGCTTATTCACAAGGTCAATTATTCTGAAATTATTTTTTGAGAATTCCATGATACTTCTTTATCTAAATGGACAAGTTTTTGTATAGAATCTATGCTGAGTTCAGAGGTTTTAAACACCAATTCATCCTGCCTTATTATATAAATATAATTGTATTATTCTGTTTGTAAGCTCATACTTAAAAATGTTACCTGCTTTATAGATAGTATTTCAGAAATCTTTAAATTTAATTCAAGTATTTATACTTTTCTACAATTCACTGAGGAGAAAGCAAAGAATCTTTGTGTATGAACTGGAATCTACATGTATGAATTGGAATCTGCATTATTGTACTAAGTGTCTAACTAATGGGTAAAGCACGAACAGGAAAGAAAGAAGCTAGGAGATGGCAGAGGGAGGATACTTCCAGTAAGTAAACTTGCACTGATTATAGTAACCTGACAGAGACTGAGTATGAGATATAATTAGATAACAATTAGGACCTTCCACCAGTTTGATAACAAGGTCATATGAAGTTTAATACTATTAGAAAGCAATCAACTCCACTTGCCTTGGCCTTAATACTGGAGTTCTGTTGGATGAAAATATAATGGCAAATGTAATTGAAAAATAAATAATTAAAAAATGGTAAAAACTGGTACATGGAATGCCACCTGATAGAGGGTAAGTTACTCTACATTTTACTAACAAACCTACTTCTACAAAGTTCACATAAGGAAAATGCACTAAAACACCCTTTTTTCACTTTGTCTTTCAATGACTTTTATTATATAAAAAACAACAAATAAAAATATAATCTAATATGGAAACTATTAAATTTAAAAGACAATGTAAAGGGTAAAAAATTTTTATTTGTTCTATAGTATTCAAAAGGTAAAAAATCAAAATGACCACTCAGGAATTCTATCCCTGGACCTAACCCTCCACCCTCAAAAAAAGATTTGTTTTTGGTTATGAATACTATCCTCAATAATATCTTCACAACAAACCTAACACATTCAATGAGTTTATTCTTAAAATACCTTCATTATAAAATACTGACAAAATACTAAAGCATAGTTCAGTAAAAGCAATATTAAAGGCCCGAAGGAAACATACTTATGATAATATGAATTAATCTAAAGATATTAATAAAGTATCTAGAAAATTGAATGGGTTACATGATATTTAGAAAACTTCCTGGAATATTATCAATCTTTTATTTTCTTCTGATAAGTATAGAGGATAAATGTGCTCAAATTTTATTTTCTAACTTGTATTTGGAATGCAGATAATCTCCCATGCCCTTTAAGTAAGACCCAATTAGGGTTGACATCTTAGAATAATATCGACAAAGCCCATGAAAGAAACGTCCTTGAATAGAATTATCACATCATTTACTAACTGAGGTGGCCAGAAAGACAACACTGATTAGCAGTAAGACCTTTTTTTCTTAAATAAGAAGGATGGGAGGATGGAAGGGATGGAGAGGGGAGGGAAGGAGGAAGAACAGAAGGAAAGAACAGAAGGCAGGAGGGAGGGAGGGAAGGAGGGGAAAAGGAAGGAAACTGAGGTTGTTATAGAAATATTGAACTGTCAATTGAGGGCCCCAAGGTTCTAATCTTCAGAACACAGCTGCATCCAATCTAGCCTCAAATATCTTATGTTTTCTATTGTGCATAACCAAAATGTTCTTTACAGTCATAATAATGCCTTAGAAAAGCATCTAATGTTTAACTTCAAGTAATGTTAGTTATTTTCACTTTTACTTATAAAACTCAATATACTGACTTAGTTAATATTCTGTGTAAATCTTTTAACTTCAAGCCAACCCAAAGTTGAGCAATTATCTACAAAGTGTGTAAGGAAAGTTTTAGTTTATTTTAAAGTTATACTGTCATATAACACAACCACTTATTTACTACTTTTAACGATGAAATTATTATATACTAATGTGTATAAACTCAGTGTTTTTCTATAGGCCTAGGTAGTTAGACGGGCAACATGCTACTCATGCAAAGAAAGGCAGGTAAGAAAATAGGGCTCTAAGAATAAGTACCTGCATTGCTCACTGAGGAACATTATTTAATCATTCAACTTTCTATTTCTAAGTTTAGATCCTCTAAATATCTTATTTGTTTAATCTTCCCATTAAACCTGCTACAAAGAGATTTATTTTTTTATAGTGAAGCAGAGCAGTTTTTAATTCACTAGTTATAAGACTAAACTCAGCTATCCCTGAAGAAATTTGTTGTAAGAGAATCATCTTTTTTCATTTAAACATCAGGGAGAATGATTCACTATAATATAAGTTTAATACAAGGTATTTTTACAGATGACAAACCTTACTTTTATTCAATTACCTTACTATTCAAAGGAATAATGTATGCTCTCTAAAGGACTGATAATTTACATAAGAGGGTGCCTTTTATTAACTAGATAAAATATGAATCATTCAACAAGGTATTCAATTTCTTCAGTTTCCTTATCTCTTCTCTAAACTACAATTTGAAACTGACAAACACATACACAAGCAAATTTATATAAAAGTACACATCTTTATATTTCCCTTCATGAATTTACATTTACAAAAGGCAAAATTTGCTATATGAAGGCTATCTAGAAAAAAACAACTATAAATACCTCTATTTCTCATATTACATGGCTGGATACTTTCTGGACAGTCCTTAGATATTACCCTGTTGTTCCCAAATTTAGGCTTTTGTTGTTGTTGTTGTTGTTGTTATATTATTTTATCCAAAAAGTGCTATGCCATAAACCAGGGGTCACAAACTGTGGCTCATTGGCCAAATCAAGTGCCTACTTCTTTTTATAAATAAAGTTTTATTAAAACAAAATACCCATTAATTTACATATCATCTATGGCCATTTTTGTGTTACATCAGAACTGAGTAGGTATGACAGAACTCATTTGACCACAAAGACTATTTACCATTTGTTCCTTTACAGAAAATATTAGCCAACCTCTACCTCAAGATAACCTGCCCCTTAAATTTTCCAAACAGTATTTGTAGTACAACTCTTCCATGAAAACATGCATTAATCAATTCCCTATCATTATTTTTTCTACATTCTTAATGGCTTCAGTAATTACCTAATCCACATATATGAGTATTATTATATTTGATATATTTCTCTAAACATCTGACTTTTAGTTAAGAAGATATGCTGTGCCATTACAACTAGAGAATAACATTCGTAAAGATAAAGGTTGTACATGCTGCTCTTGTTGAATTCTTCCTTGATGTACAACAGTAATAGTAATGAATACAGTAAGTACTCAAAATGTTTAAATTTTACTCAAAACAAACCCTTACTTTTTTTTATTTTGTATAATTATGGTTTGATTTTATCTTTTTTTTTAATTCATTTTTATTGTTAGATTTATTGGGGTGACATCTGTTAGCAAGGATTACATAGGTTTCAGGCATACAATTCTACAGTGCATTGTCAACTTGTTGTATAATAACCCAGTGTGAGTTCTCTTTCCATCACCTTATATTTAGCTTCCCCCCCTCCCCTTTCTCCCCTCCCTATCCTACTTGTCCCCAAATAAACATTAAACTATTGATTGTGTCCATCGGTTATTTGTTTCTTCATTTCTTTTCTGATTCTGCTACTAAAATAGTAAATATTGGCACTGAAGTTAAAATTGCTTAGTGATATTCTTACAACACTAAGCTATCTTATCCATATTTCAGTTGTGAATGGAAATAATTGGCAGCAATAATTTTTGGACCCCTTGATTTATAAAACAACAGTCTAGGTAAGAAGAAACAAGAAAACTAGAATCTGACAATGTTTAGGCTTGAAAATTATGTAAGACCGAGAAGAAAACTGTAATAGGCAATATATTATCCGTGAAATACCCATGATAGGAAGCAAAACAAGAGAGTAAGAGTCACAACTCATGTACTCTATAGAAACAAGCATTCATTAGGGAATGCTCCTAATACAGAATGACAGCTTACCTTTGGTTCAAATAATTTAGTGCACTTCTTTCTTATATATGTATCTCCTTGTTTACTTTTAATTTTGGCTGAATTATAAGGATGTGGTTGCTAAATAAGTGAATTGAATAAATAAGAGCAAATTTTCATAGACAATTGCAATTTTATTATAATTTGGCTATATATTAATAATAAAACCCAGTGAAAATTTACAAACAAAAGCCAAAAACAGCCAAATAAATTTAGAAATAATCAGTAGTTTTTAACTAACTTGCATATTAAGTAAGAGTAGAAAAATGTGTAATTACATCCATTAACATACATTTGTCATACTGTATATTAATCAAGTATAAACTTAATTACTTTTTAAAATACATATTAAATCAGGGTATGTTTAATGACCCAAGAACAAGTCTAGTCAAGTTATTACTTAATATGTAGTTAACCCTTGGCATCTAATTAACTATATTTTTTCTTAAGCTGTATGTGTCAAGTGTTATTTAGAAAGTGTACTAATGAAGTATGGTTAAATTTATTAATAAGTTTAAGGATGAATATTTTCAGAAAGATGTAGATGTTCTGTTTCAAAATATATAAAAATTATTTTTTACAAATACATTATTTACATAGAAATCACACCAAAATGAAAAAAAGGAGGAAAAACTATAAGCCATAAAACCTTACTCTCCAAGCATTATAATTTTATTTCCTTTTTCAGATGTTTTGTTGTTAATGCATAGAAAAGCTACTGACTTCTGTATGTTGATTTTATATCCTACACCTTTACTGAATTCATTGAGTAGTTTCAACAGTTTTTTTTTTGGTTGAGTTTTTAGAATTTTCTACATATAGGATCATACCATCTGCAAATAACTTTTTGGTTTGGATAACTTTTATTTTGTCTTGTCTAATTACTCTAACTAGGACTTCTAGTACTGTGTTGCATAAGAGTGGTGAGAGTAGGCACCCTTGTTTTTTCTCAATCTTAGAGAAAGAGCTTTTAACCTTAACCTTTTATTGTTGAGTATGATGTTAGCCGTGGGCTTGCTGCACATGACCTTTATGATGTTGAGTCATGTTCTTCTATATCCAATTTGTTGAGTAATTTTATCATGAATGGATGTTGTATTTTGTCTAATACTTTTTCTGCATCTATTGAGATGATCATATACTATTTAGCTTTCATTCTATTGATGTGATGTATAAAAATTATTGATTTGCATATGAACCATCTTTTTTTTTTTTAATGCTTGACAAACCACCCTTATATCAGGTGAGCAATGCAGCAAGTAATATTTTTAAATTAAGGAAACTTTTCCATTTCACTGATGCCAATTTTAACCTTTCACAATGTGTCTTTTTCACATTCTAATTATTGTTCTAATTCTATTAATGCTTTTGTATAGGGTTATATTGGCTCTTCTAATGATCACTAAAACTTCATTTGGAGTGGTATATGTTGAACCATCTTTACCTGATGGATAAATACCATTTGTTATGGACCATAATCCTTAATGTATTGTTGAATTTGGTTTGCTACTATTTTGTTGAGAGTTTTTACATCTATATTTATCAGGTATATCTGTCTATATAGTTCTCTTGTAGTGTGTCCTTTTCTGGCTTTGGTGTAAGGGTAATGCTGGCCTGGTAAAATCAGTTTTATAGTGCTCCCTCTTCCTTAAATTTTGGAAGACTTTAAGAAGTTTAAGAAGGATTGGCATTAATTCTTCTTTAGATGTTTGGTATAATTCACCAGTGTAGCCATCTGGTCCTGTGTTTTTCTGTATTGAGATGTTTTGATTGCTGATTCAATTCCCTTACTCATTATTGGTCTGTTTAAATTTCTATTTCTTCCTGATTCAATCTTGGTAGTTGTATATTTCCAGAAATTTATCAGTTTCTTATAGGTTATCCAATTTGTTGCCATAAAATGTTCTGAGTAGTCTCATATTTCTATGTATTTCTGTGATAAGCAGTCATAATTTCTTCTGTTTCATTTATTTTATTTGAATCTTCTTTTTTCTTAATCTAGCTAAAGGTCTGTCAACTTTGTTTAGCTTTTTGAAAAACCAGTTCTTTGTTGATTTTTCTAAAGTATGTTGTTCTCTCATTAATTTATTTGCATTCTGATCATTATTCTTTTCTTCCCCTAACTTAGGGCTCAGGTTTTTTCTGTTTTATTTGCATCCCTTGGGGGTAAAGTTAGGCTATTTATTTAAGATCTTTTCATTTTCTTAATGTATGCATTTATTGCTATAAACATCCTTCTCAGAACTGCTTTTGCAGCAACATAGGTTTTTGTATGCTTTGTTTCCACGAAAATTTCTTTCAGATTTATTTAAATTTCTGTTTTGATGTATTCTTTGACTTGTTGGTTGTTCGGGAGTGTATTGTTTAATTTTCACATATTTGTAGAAATAAAGAAAACTATCCCATTAATAATAACAGCAAAAACAATAAAATATTTAGAAATATATGTGACCAAGAAAGTGAAATATCTGTATAATAACAACTATAAAACTTGAATGAAAAAGATAAAAGAAGACACAAACAAATGAAAAGGTATCCTGTGTTTAGGATTAGAAGAATTATTATTTTTAAAATGTCCACACCACCCAAAACTATCTATAGATTTACTGCAATCCCTATCAAAATCCAATGGTACTTGTCACAAAAATGGAAAAAAAAAAATTTTGTTTGAAATGACAGAAGACCTTGAATAGTGTAACAGTTTTGAGAAAGAACAAAGCCAGTGATATCACACTTCCTGATTCCAAACCATACTATAATGCTATAGCAATTAAGACAGTATGATACTGACATAAAAACAGATACATAACCTCTTACACAATAGAGAGCCAAGAAATAACTCTTACATGTTTGGTCTATCAATATTCAACAAAGGAGCCAAGAATACTAATGGGGAAAGGATTGTCTCTTCAACAACTGGTGTTGTGGAAACTGGATTACTGTAGAAAACTTAAGTTAGACCCCTATATTATACCACTGATAAAAATTAATTTGCAATGGATTAAAGATTTAAACATAAGACCTAAGACTATAAAATTCCTGGGAGAAAACATAGGAACGATCCTTGACATTACTCCTGGCAATGATTTTTTGGAATTGACAGTACAAAGTACGAGCAGCAAAAGCATAAAATAACAAGTGGGACTACATCATACTAGAAAGCTCCTACACAAAAAATGAAACCGTCAACAAAAAGAAAAGGCAATCTACAAAATGGGAGAAACTATTTGCAAATTCTACATCAAGTAAGTGGTTAATATCCAAAATATATACAGAAGTTACAGAATTCAAAAACAAAATACAAAAATCCAATTAAAAAACACACATATCCAAAGGAAATTAAAACAGAATTTTGAAGAGATATTTGTACTGATATGTTTATTGCAAGTATTATTCATGATAGCCAAGATATGAAAACAACCTATCCTTGGATGAATGAATGAAGATGTGGAATATGAGTACGTGAGTATATACAATGGAATATCATTCAGCCATGAGAAAGTATGAAGTCTTTCCATTTCAGACAACGTGGATGGAACTTGATGGCATAATGATAAATATGGTAAGTCAGACAGAGACAAATGCTGTATGGTAAGTCAGACAGAGACAAATGCTGTATGATATCACTTACGTGTATAATCTAAAAAAAGCTCAACTCATAAGAACAGAGAGTAAATGGTGGTTCCTAGGGGCTGTGGAGTTGTGGAATTGGGGAGTGGATGTTTAAGGGTACAAATTTGCAACTGGTAATTAAACACATCCTGAACAGCTAATGCACAGCATAATGATTACAGTTAACAATATTATAGCTAACAGATTAGATCTTAATCTAATAGAACACAAAACAGAAATGATAATTACTTGATGTGGTAGAGGTGTTATTTAACACTACATTGCTAATCATATTGCAATATAAAAATGTATCAAATCAACACATTGTATACCTTAAACTTATACAATATTATGCCATTTATACCTTGAAGATTATTTTAGTTTATCATTAATAATTATAGCATTCATAATGCATAAGCAAATAAAAACAGCTGAATATAATCAGATTAAACTACTGATCGTTTCATTCTTGATTCATAAAAATATTATTTTAATTAGATTTAATTTGAAGAAAAATACACCTTAGATCCTTATATTTCAGTATAACTAAAACATATACATATGTACTATTTCTCCTTTAGTCCAATTCATTTACATGACTCGCTGTTATTATACTTTCACCCACAAATCTGCCCTGCTTTTCTCATAATAGTCTTAACTGTATCACTTTGCTGTGGGTAGTATATATATTTGATAATAGTTTGATACTTAATTCCTACTCTTTTCTTTTAAAAATTACAGGTTTTAAAATCAATTCTACTTTAATATTAGGTCTAATCATTCTTATCAAGCATACATTGACTGCTTCTAATTAATGTTTTACCATTCATGTTTTCTGTCTCTCACTTTTGCTTTCACTAAAATTAAAATTCAAGAATTTACTCTCTGTCAAAAGTACTATGATTGCCTGTGTTGCACTATATTTTCAGAACAGTGAAGGACACTCTGTGTAAAATAATGGCTCTTCCATTGTGTATTGTGCATTATCTTAAAAAGATAAACATATACAGTATTTCATCTAATTGAACTTCGTTAGAAGGTTGTTTTATCTTTTTGTTTTACACTTATTTTCTGTTTCATTTAATGTCCTAAGGAATGTTAAAGGTTAAAGTGATGCATTTCTCAGACATCTTGAGCATGAAATGATTGTTGCTCTACCATCAGACACTTTCATGACATGGTAGCAAATATAAAGAAAAAGTTATACAATTATTTCATACTTAAGATGAGTCACATTCATCCACAATTTATAATTATGAATCTCTCCTAGTGTTCAAATACACCATCTAACCTTCAGACTTCATTCAAGTTTCATCAATTATCCCATAATATTCTTTATAGCAAAAGTATCCAGTTCAGAATAAAACACGTGTTGCCTTTATGTATTTATGTTATGTGTCTGGTTTCCTTCAGCCTGGAAAAGTTCTAGAGAATTTCCTTGACTTTTATGACCTGAATAATTTCTAAAATTATACAACAGTTCTTTTTTTTGGTTTTTGTTTTGTTTTTGTGGAATGCTTCTCAGTTTGGAAAACTGGTTTGAATTGTGAGTTTTTCTGATTTTTCTCATGATTAGGTTCTGACTGTGCATTATGGATTGAATGTTTGTGTCCTCCTCAAATTCATAAATTGAAACTATTATTCCCAGTGTGATGGTGGCCTTAGGAGATAATTAAGGCTAGATTGGGTCATGAAGATGAAGTTCTCATGGTGGGAATAACGCCTTATAAAAAAAGAGGAAAGGACTATAGATATTTCTTTTTCTCTATCTTGTTCTTTCTTTCTGTCTCTCTTCCTGTAAACATCAAGGAAGCCATGTAAGGACACAACCAGGAAGAGCGAGCCTTCTGAAGAATCTGACCATGCTAGTATCCTGATTTTGGACTTCCAGCCTCTAGAACTGTGAGAAAAAAATGTTTGTTGTTTAAGCCACCCAGTCTATAGTATTCTATATGTAATAGCAGCAAAAACAGATGAAGACAGACAATAACCACAAATTTACTGCTATGTTCTCATTGCATCCTATCACATGGTATAGAATTTCAGGGTGGTTCAGGGCTGGTAATGTTTACTTTGATCTCTTAGTTAAGGTTGTATCTGCCTCCTTTACTATGTAAACTTACTCTTTTCTTTCTTAGTAATTAACAAATACTTGTGAAAAGATATGTTCAAAGTACATTCCTTTCCAATTCCTCATTAAACCTTTATTTTTTATATCCATTTGTTAATGTAAGTATGAACTCCTGGGTTTCTATTTTAGTCAAAGATGTATACTCTATGAGAGCTGTCCAGAAAAAATCCAGCCATCAATACCTCTATTTTTCATATTACATGGCTGGATAATTTCCGGACAGCCCTTGTATTGTAATCACTGTTTATTTTATACACATGGCATATTGTGTATATTCAAACAAATAATGAAAAACTATATTAATGGTAATAAATATATTAAAGTGAATAATATATAAAGAAATAATCACCATTTACTACTGCTCATTTTTTCATAATATATTAAAAATTTATAGGCATACCACAGAAAGTATAATGAAAGTATAGATAAAATTTATGTTGTTCATAACAGAATTTTTTTTACTGAAAACTTTGAAATGACATTGTCTTCAGTTCCAGCATTTAAAATAGTAATGCTTGTGGTTGATAGTCTCATCAGAAACCTAAAACAAATTATTTTCTTCTAAGGAATATGGTTCAAAATGATATACAGAAAATATGTTAGCATATTTAAACTGACATACAGTCAAAACAGTTTCATTTTATAAATATATAGAAACATGTTTCCATTTTCTTCCTATTAAAACTATCAGAAGCTGAATTAGTAATCAGGAAATAAAAGATATACCATTATTTTGCTGTGTATGATGCATACCCACATTTTTGGCCCAAACTTTTGGGGAAAATAATTTTTCATTTTAATTTTTTAACTCAAATTTTTATTTGTTTATATTTAGGTACTTATTTTTTGTATTATTAAGAAATTTTATCATTTATTTTTAACATATTATGTTACAAGAAATTTTATGTAACAAAAAATTACAAAACACAAGAACAGAAAAAAGGTACAAGAATTTTATGTATAAATTTTTTTAATATAAAAATACTGATTATGGTATTACAGGGTATTATTATTATTATTTTCTAGAGTTATGCTTTTAACTCATAAGCATAAATAGAGGAATTAAAATGTTTATAGATATGGAATTAGTACTACCCATGTATAATGCACATTTTTATCGCCCCCCCCAAACAAAGTGGGACAGAAATGTGTGAATTACATATGCACAGCAAAATACAGCATTTTCCTCTTTGAGTAACTAGCTTAGTAACTTTTCATATTAAGAACTATATTTGGTTGAAATCACTAATATTTCTCTTCTCTATGTTTATAGCAAGGCTTGCTGGAAATGCTCAATGATTTTTGACCCTTTTGATAAATGCAGAGCACTGAAATATCTGCATTTTTACTATATTTATGATAAAACAAATGAAAATTGCCAGTTATTAGGTATGGGAAAACATACTTATTTAAGCCACATAGTTAATAATCTGTTCCACCCATAAGAGTGACATGTATATCTATTGTCTGTTTTAGGGCAATAGGTTTCTGAAAGAATGCTTTGTATTGAAGAAGATCTCTAAAACGTAAAACATTTTAAAAGAAAAAAAGAACTCTTTACTTTCTAAATAAAATTTATATTTTTCTGCTTGAGGCGATCTTCGTCTTTCTTCAAAGGCCAAATGAGTGCTTCCAGCGTTTTGTTGAAAATATCTTCCAAAATTGCTACAGAGGTGGAATCCACAATGATGAGAGTGAGTATTTGGCAAAATAATCATCAAAGGGCACACCAATGCCCCAGAGAAAAGCCAGGAAGCGTGACAGGCCTAAAGGAGGCTTGGGAAGAAGATAAACTAGCAATCAACTCAATCAGATGCATCTGTAACATTTTTTTTTTTTAAATGCTTTTGTTAGAGTCAATTCAACTTGCATTTAAACATTTGTCATTTTGTTCACATATCAGTTATACAAAGAGCCTTATTAGTTGTTCCCATAACAACTAAATGTAACAGCTTATTTTATAAATGTTCTATAAGCCATAGTAAGATTATAAAATAATTTTTTAAGGCTAGTCCTGGAGATTAGTTGTCATTTGAAAAGGGCATGGTAAAAATCTTATTTACAATGCTGTGTGAAATTTAATTTGATGTGTGATATTTCAGAAACTGTATAAAGTCTAAATATAAATAGATTTTGATTGTTACTCCTTTCATGTAACCTTCATATAAGACTATCAGCCTCTGTAATTGTACTGAAAGCTGTTTTAAAAGTCTGTTTCTTCATGCTACAGTATATACAAATGCACATATGATATGTCACCATCAATTCCATTAAAAATCAGTAATATTGTTTGTCAATATGTAGCTAAAATACCTTTTGTACAGAAACATTGGGAATTCCATTTTTAAATAAGTGGGTTTGAATCATACTGGTATCACTCTTCCTGACTTTTTCTGCAAAGAGACATCCTACTTAAGATGGTGTGTAACAGTGTGTTGTAGGTAAATTCATAATTTAGCAAGTGGGCGTTAAGAATCGATAAATTGATAGTGCCAAGATATCTGGCATTTCTGATCTCTTCTAAATTATTGGCAGCTTCTGACCTCTTATTACTTGTGGAGATTTGCTAACCTGTAAAATAGATTTGAGTAAGCAGGTTCTAGAAGTTGGATTTAATAGGTCATCTTTAGTTTTTATTTGATATTATCTTATGCTGACTTGACTTTTTTTCTTTCTAAGTTATACGACTACATTCAGCAATTTTAGAAAATGGATTGATTAATACAAATAGAGAAGCAAGTCTTTTCCTTAAATATCAAGTGATTAGGAGTCTACAATGCCAGCTAATTCATACTTAAAAATAAGAAGTGTTTTAAAGGTAGAGGATAAATGTCAAGATAACTTGAATTCTGGGAAGACCTACAGAATGGCTAGTCAGTAGATAGACACAGAACATCAGATGATTCAGAAAAGTAATGAGTAATATAAAAACCACCCTTAAAAACCTCCTACACATCATTATTGTAATAATTAAAATTCAAAATATTAAAAATTTAGGAGTGTTCTTAAAGCATTTGAGAGATTTGAGGTGAATTATTAAATACACAAAAGCCTATCAGTACATTGTCCTGGACAAAAAAATAAAAATATAAAAAAATATACACAACTACAAGTGATTTTTACCCCAATGTTCCAAGTCTCATTCCCTCCTATCCAGAAGTGACCTTTCTTAACTGTTTTAATAGAGATTTAATAGGGAACTTTACTCTAGATTTATATAGTATATGTGATATATCTATTGATATCATATACCAATATATTCTAAAAAAATAAATGAAGTCCTTTTCTTTGTATCATTGTGCAACTTGTTCTTTTTACTTGTTCGTATATGTGAATGATATGTTAGGCAAACAATATGCATGGATTGTAATGAAAACATAATTTTCCTTTTCCCCCACCCCCTTCTCTGTTTTCTTAAACTTTCTTCTGTGAGAGTAAACATCCTCTGCAGCTTGACGAAGACTGAGCTGGTCATTCCCTGGTAATAAAATATCTTTCATTCACTTTTAGTCATAAAAAAGAAAATCACAACTTTGCAAATAACATACCCAGGCCTATGTGATAATCAATATTCTGCAATTATTTAGCTTTAAATCTTCTAATCTTAACTATTTGGGATTGGCCC
This sequence comes from Lyroderma lyra, assembly GCA_004026885.1. Taxonomy (NCBI): domain Eukaryota; kingdom Metazoa; phylum Chordata; class Mammalia; order Chiroptera; family Megadermatidae; genus Lyroderma; species Lyroderma lyra. The sequence goes on along the minus strand of PVJL010001104.1, from coordinate 237,214 downwards.
AGGCTGAAGCCTGGGAAAGAAAGGGAAAATGCTTCTATTTTCTTAATATGAGTTTAAGATTTCCAAACTCATCTGTTCCTCCACTGGCCAGCAGCAAATTAAGAAACGATTGTCAAGTAGAAGGGGAAAATAAAAGAGGATTAGCCAGTTTGTATTTGGTTTTGCAGTTTGAACTCTGAAACTAAGATAATTAAATGTGACTCTTGCCCTCCTGGGGCACTCTCCTGGGCTCTGTAAATGCTCCCAGCCGGACCCCTCTTTCAGTTCTCTTGACTAATGTGAAGCATTTTCCCTCTGAGTCATTCAATTGAGTCTTCCTTCACTCTCGGGCATTCAGTTGTTTACCTCTATCTTTGTCTGCTAATGTCTCCCTTTAGGTGGCCTCTTAGACAAGATCCAAGATGATTCCACATCTGCGCTCTCTCTCACTTGCCCCAAAGGTCCTTTAAAGGAAGAATTCATGCCTACAAATGCTGTGATTGGAAATAGTAGAGAAAACCTTCTAGCCTTCATAGTGTAAGACACCATTCTTCAAACTGCAGGAAAACACACCTAAACTTCTCCCAGTGGTTCCTTTTAAAGCAATCTTCAGAAGTTGGAAGTGAGAGGTGAAATGTAGTATCAGTCTTCTTGAGTATACATGTTTCTAGATCAGCTCAAATATGTGGAACTGTTGGGTCCTGGGATATGTATATTTTAAATTTTAGGGAGTTCCCTGGTGGTGTAGTGGCTTAAGGCTTCGGCACTGGCGCTGTCAACGCTGCAGCCTGGGTTCGATTCCCAGCCAGGGAACTACCCACATACAAAAAAAAAGAAATTTTAATCGAATGTGGTAATTTTTTCACCAAGTGATTTCATTAATTTATACTAATAAGGTCCTATATATTCTTAAATATTCCTATAAATATGCTATGAGAACCTTGATTCCCACACATCCTCTACTTAAACACAACATGTTAAACTTATACAGAGAAGGCTAATGTACAATTAGTTCATACAACAGAGATCAACTTCTTGGGTGTTTTTTTGTTGTTGCTGTTTTTGTTCTTTTTCTGCTTCTCCTTATCTGACAAGCTTTAAGAGCGTTCATTTCTATTGGTATATAGTTTGTTCTACAGTAGCTCTCAAATTACTAATTTTTTCTTTATTTTATAATTTTTTCACTATTCAAAAGTAAATATTTAAACAAGGAAATGTTAGCATATATGATCCTCCCCTGTTCTGCATTACCATTTCTTCTTTTTTTGACCATTCGTGTATTTCAGGTGGTGTAGTTTAAAAGGGCAGCTGCATCGAAGTGCCCCCAGTGTGATACCAATGTGAATGTAGGAGAACAGAGGCACAATGCCACAACCACGCAAAAAGGAAACAAGTGGGTAAACACTGCAAATGTGCATAATGACAAGAATAATTTCATCATTTCCTCACTTATGGCAAGCTAGCTTTTATTCTTATCTAGAAATCAGATGTGATTGGGAAAACAGTTTCTGATCTTGCCAATGATTTTCCATACTTCTTTCTCAAATGTAGATGGAAATGCTTACAGAGAACATGTATGTAATATGAGAAACTTTTTCATTCAGTTCATATTTAAAATACATTTTTCCCAAATTTGCATTTTGACTTAAGGACAATAGGAAAAATAAGACATATATTAGTCCTTTGTATTGGATCAGAATAAAAAATACTGAGAAATACATTTTATAACCACAATACAAAAATAATTACAGGTGTGTGTGTGTGTGTGTGTGTATTTATATATATATTTGTTTTCCATTAAAATATAGTCTAATTACAGTACTGCTCATATTTCTTATTAATTTCCTAAAATGTATTCAGTTACCAATCGATGCTGAATGCCTCTACTTTGTATATATACAAACCCATACATACATTACAGGCATATGGGTGGATAAAATATAATTTAAGAAATTTTCAATTTTATTCTAGGAATATAGTATTATTTTGATATCATTAAAGACTTTCAAAGGTTATAAAGTGATATTAGATAACTTCGATTTAATTCCATACCAGCAAAGGGGATTAAGCTCTTTGTAAGGGTTTACAAATCAGAAAGCTATTCATTTAACCATATATTTTTAGAACTATTTATATTCACTTTACATTGCAAGGTTATGGCTATAAGTAGATAAAGTGCTATTTTATTTTCTTTGCACAACAGTTGAGATCAGTTATAACAGTGAGAAAATTTCATTATATGTATTAATACTAGTCCTCATAGTACAATTATAATAGGGGGAAGAAAGATGTTCAGGTTTTAAAAGTTGCCCAGGTATTTATATGCTCAAATAACCACAAAAGTACTTTTGTTTAAAATCTCTTAGATGATATGCAAATGGTCTTTATAAAGCAATGCTCGATTTGCTCTATTTTAAATTAAATTTCTATGAGTTTTTGTCAGTCTACTAGATAGAAACATGGAATATGACATATTGAATCAGTCCATTGCTCCATCAAGTAGACTATTTTGCTTCCAATAATAGTCTATAAAATGAGACTTCAGAGAAAAATAAAGTATACTGCACACTGAATTTTGAAAGAACTTACCTAATATTCCAGATTTAGCCCCATGTAGGCACTTCACTACGAATTTTAAGATAAGAGCAATGAAAAATTTTCACATTTCCACTACTATGAAAATGCTTCAAATAAATTTCTTATTTCCAACTAAAGTAGTTTATGTGATAAACTTTTGGCATTTTTTTTAGACTACACATTTACAATAAGTATAAAAGTGATAACACTTTAATATTGAATTTAATTCTATGTATTTCATAAAAGTCTACAGTAGTTGTTTTGACGGTGATTATTTTTTGAAAATACGTGGCTCCAAATATTTTGGTCTGTTTTAAACTGAATAGTATTGCTTTCAGCTCACCTTTTCTATGATTAAAAAGTTGATTGTTCCTTCAACATAATCAAAGAACACCTGCCTACCTTAACTACAAGGAAGCCTTACAATATAGGTGGAACATTGCGGAATATGTTTAGTGCAATCTCAGTATTTGCCTCCTAGATATAGCTGATACAAGTTTCTTTCAATAGTAAGAAACTACTTTAATCCAAAGCTTGAAAATTTTGCAAAGTTTACACTAACATTAACTTAGACTAATCACACCAACTCAGCTCAAGGAGCACTGAATTGTAGATCCTGGAAACTGAAGCCAAGTGACTTCATTTTAACCAATACAGTTATAAAAATAAATTTTTCTTTGCATCTCACTTTAAGAGTGACTTCAATGAATAACTTATACAGAATATTAAAATACTTGGAGTTTTTCCCCTGGAAATTACATTGCACTATCATGCCCTGCACTGCCATGCTTAAGGTTAGGCAATCTGAGAATATATGATTGTTTAAATCATATTACCTTGGGTAAACTATGGTAAAATCAGATATAGATCAAGAGAGAGAGAGACTTGGCACATTTAAAGGTTTTATTATACTTCCAGCTGCCTGTGGGGAGAACACAGCACACTGGGCAGTGCCATTCAGGGAAGCACCAGAGTCTGTCACAGGCAGAGAGAACTGTGAGCAAGCACCTTCATTATGGTTTCTGTGGGAAGAAAAGGGTGAAGAAGGGCAAACAGGCTCCGAATTGGTTTCCTATGCTTGAAAGTGACACCCTCACAATATTTATATTCACTGTGATGGTTATATCATATAGTTTAATATTATCTAAGGACTCCAGACATCTATGGGTGAGTCATAACTTGGTTAAAGGTAGCTAAGAGTCCTTTAAGTGGATGTTAAAGTATTCATTTACAAAAATTAAAAGTATGGTTAATATAACAATATATGCATCCTTAAATATTATTACTGTTCTAATAAATATAAACACACTTTACACATAAACTAGAAGTAACATTCATTTATGAATTTTCAAATCAGTTTTTATTCGTTCCATGCATTACTGCAAAATTAAAGTTCCTTTCCATTTTTGCTATTTACTTCTTCAGCTTGCTTTACAAAAATGCACACACAATTTCCGCCTTCCACTAAAGCAAATGTAGAGGCTAGATTAGAAAATTTGTGAGGAAATGTCCTAAAATCTTTATAAAAATCTCCTATTTCAATTATGAGATTCCTCAGCAGAGCCTTCCTGGGTGATAGTTTTTCAACTTATAAATGAACAATTTCTTATATTATTCTGCAAAACTTTTAGTCTGTTTTGTTCTTGTTCTTAATGTAACACTTACCTTTCAAGTGACTTCACTTTCATTAACATAGGAAACATTGTGTAAAAATCTTAAAAAATAATTAATGTTCATTAACTTTTCCAAAATAGAAAACAGAAATAGGGACTAAACGAATACCAAGAGCTTTTTCATTTCCTTTTCTTATCTCTTATTCTGTCAAATCTTAAACACAATTTGGCAACTGGTTTAGATTGAGACGTTCAGTAAAGAAGTAAATAAGGAAACAATACCTTAAGTACTTAAGAAGGCAGCTCATTTCATTATTATTTATTCTAATTTATAATCTCTCTTTTATGAATCTCAGACAGTATTATTTGGAATAGTCACCATTACCTTGAAACAAAGATTATCTTAAAACACTACAACCTTTAAATTTTATGTGTTTTATGCTATGATGCAAATTTTTTAAGCAGGTTGAGTTTATGAGTCTATAAGACCTTCTGTGATCTGCCCATGCCTGTTTCTCCAGTCTCATTGTTTGCCATTCTCCTTCTTAATCATCAGATTCATGCTGATCCTATTTTTCTTACCTTCATACATCCTGCCCTTGCTTTCATACTGTGTCCTACTCCCCACTCCACAATCTCCTCTTACTTTTCATGGCTAATGTTCATCAGTCAGGTCTTAACTAAAATGTCAGCTCTTCAGAATCAATCTCCCAAACAACCTTTTCTATCCAAGTCTCCTTCTCTTTTCAATCAAGGTACCTTGTCAATTTTAATTATAACATCATAATTTGAGATATTATTTATACTTTTTTGTTTCTTGGTATTAATTGTCTTTTTCATAGATAGTAAATTCCAAAAGGACAGGAAGTGTTTGCCAACACAGCTATTTTGAATAAAAAAATGAACATTACTGAAATAGTTGGTATAAGACAAAGGTGGTGCAGTGGCTAGGCTTCGGTGCTCTCACTGCTGTGGCCTGGGTTTGCTTCCCAGCCAGGAAACCAACCAAAAAAAAAAAAAAAGGAGAGAAGTAACCTGATTTTTTGAGAGATGAAGCTATTAGTCTATATTCATTAGGTGAAATAAATCTATTACAAGATTCTACTGAAAGATATTCCTTCCTTGTCACAGGTAAGTGCAGGATGATTCTATGTAATGAGTCTCCTCCGCTGATCTAAGCTTTCCCTGGAGTTGTTCTTCCCCAGGTCCAGACTGGCCTGCTAACAACGACAGAGATGAGGTAAAAGGAGCCAGAGCACCAGTAAATCTACACGGCCTCATATTATAGCATTTTATGTTCTCCAACAGTTTGTATGCGCAAAGAGCATGTTTTGTTCTCCATTTCTCTGATTCCTCTATTCAATTATTAACTTGTTTTGTACTCAAAAAAAAACAGGGGTAATATTTTTCCATAATGCCTTATTCTCCAAAGAGTTATTCTGAAGACCCATTAGACCATGTGAATAAGCTGGATTGTAACTATTATAATTAAAGCTGAAGATGTTTGTAAAATGATTATTTGAAAATTTTGATTTTCAAATAAAAATTATTGTTGAGAAAAAGAGAAATAACAATAAGGAAGTTTTAAAATTTATGAGTAAAAAGATATGACTATTGCTCAGAGAAGAGAAATTAATGAAGCAATTCACAGTACTACTAAAAGAAAACTATGCAAAATATAGTGTTACTGTATACAAAAATGAGAGAGTTAAAATAAATGGCATTGACCACATGGACTGAGGAAAAACCTGTAGATTTGATAAGATTCAGAAGATTCCAAAATGTTCCTAGGAAGCTGATTTAAATCTTAAGTGTCTTAAGTGTTCTGTGAGCACCTATCAATGAATCTCGTTTCATGAGTAAAAATTCCTTTTTAAGTCTTTCAAAGATTTTATGATTCACTATTAGTTAAGGTTTATAAGATTCTATGTGCTGCACAATAGCCCCTGGAGTAACCATACTATATATAATTAATTCTTATATTATAACAAAGTTCTTTCTACAAACTGCTAGCATGGAGAGGGAATTAAAATGTCTCCTAAGAATGTTCCAAACATTAAGATGTTTGCCTTGGTAACTGTATATCAGAATGAAAATAAATCAAGAGCAAATAAATAAATAAAATTTTTTTCAGATCTTTAGAGCAATGAACAGCCATAACTGACAAGCCATAATTGACAATGTTGTTATTATTACTCACCAAGAAGAAACTATGGTCATATGATCAGCTCAAAAGATGCAGAAAAAAATATCTGACAAAATTCAAAACAGTCACAGTTCTGCTACTGTTTGTACTAGACTAGGACTACTACTACTACTACTAATTTTATATCTTCTCATAAAAATAGAAGTAGGAAGGAAAAAAAAACACCTTCTTTATCTTATAAGGTGTTCCCTTCAAAAAAATTAACTAAAATACGTTTAATTGAGATACATCAAAATCTTTTTATTGAAAATTGGAGACAAGGCAAGGCTCATATATATGTTTTTTATTATATTTATTGGGGTGACACTGGCCAGCAAAAATTACATGGTTTCTAGGTGTACAATTCTATAATACATCATCTATATGTTGTGTTATTTGTTCATTACCCAGAGTTAGTTCTCTTTCCATCACCATATATTTGACTCCCTGTCCTTCTCCACCACTCGCCTGCCCCCATACCCTCAGATAACCACTAACTTCTAAACTACTGATTGTGTCCATGAGTTTTTGCTTCTTTGTTGGAGGACAGCATGGACATTCCTCAAGAAATTAAGACTAGAGTTACCATATGACCCAGCAATTCCACATCTGTGTATCTATTCCAAAAATTTGAAAATCTTAGTCTGCAAAGATACATGCACCCCGATGTTCATTTCAGCATTATTCACTGTGGCCAAATCATGGAAACAGCCAAAGTGTCCTTTGATAGATGACTGGTTAAAGAAGCTGTGGTACATATACACAATGAAGTATTACTCAGCCATAAGAAAAGACAAAATAGGGACATTTATGACAACATGGATGGAGCTCGAGACCATCATGCAAAGTGAAATAAGCCAGACAGAAAAAAACAAGAACCATGTGATTTCACACATTTGTGGAACAAAAAGTTGAAAGCCACAAGGCTATATATTTTATAATTTTCATTCAACAAGCCCGTGAAATTAGACATTTATAAACAATAGAAACATAAAGATTGAAGAAGCAAAAATAAAATGTCAATTATACATAGGCATCATTATACGTACATTGAAACATCTATGGATAAAAAAAAAAAGAGCTAGATTCCATGTGGAAATGTAACAAATCATAGGGTATAAATTTATTGAAATGGAGAAATAAACCATTGAAAGATTCAATATTGTTAAAAATATCTATTATTCCCAATGGCCTATGTACTCAATACTCAGTTCCAATAAAAATTCCAAAATTTTTTAAAAATTAAAGTTGACATGGTAATTTTATAATTATTATAATATAATTCAAAGAGCTAAAGTTGCACAAGACAATTTTCAACAAAAACAAATATAGAGGAAACAAAGTCTTTAGGACTTATACTAAGCTGCAACAATGTAAGTTGTATTGAATAAGAATAGACAAATAGAACTATTGAACGCAAGAATCTGGATAAATTAATTTGTACACAATTTAATTACAATTACAACAAAGTTGCCAAGTCAAATTAATACTAAAAGGAAAGTCTTGTAAAACAAATTATAATAAAGAATTTGATATCTGCATAGAAAAAAGAAACAAAAAACCTCAAGCACTACCTTATACAACACAGACATTAATTTACTATGATGCATGAAGATCATAGGAAAAAAATAATTTTTTGCAACCACATGAAATCATTCCTACTGTTATTCTTTTACTATGATTGAGCAATAAAGTACACTCAAAGGGAAAACTGAGAAGTTTACTTTGATATCAAAAATTCAATTAAATCATAACTATTTGTCAACCCAAACGTGACACGACATTTACTTTTTCACTACCTTTATATGTCTCTATGTTTATGCTATAGTTTTTATATTAAACATGCACTATTTAATCAGTATTATAGAGTTTGGAAATATATGAATGGGATTAAATTAAAATTCATTTCCTGTTTATAATTAAAATACAGAGTGGCCCAAAAGTAGGTGTGCAGTATAGTTTATTTGCATTTTATTACATTGTTTGTTACATTTACATTTGTTGAAAACTGTATAATCTTGTAAGTGCTCACTCGAAATGTCTCGATCAATGTTGCAACATTCCTCAAACCTGTCCAGTGCACTGTGACACACAGTAGGATGCAAATTCTTGTCTGTTACGATAAATTTTGTTGCCTCGATTGTATACTTACTTTTGGGCCACCCTGTATATTATAAATCATATACTTCTAATACATAGTTGCAAAAGAACATTAACACATATTGTTTAATATCCTATGGTAAATAGTTTGTGCCTCAGCTCCTCACAGTGGCCAAATATTTCAGTAAACAAATTTTTTTTTTGATAAGTGAACTCTACTTCATGTAGTACGACTGTTAACTCAAATGAGGAGGGAATTATTTTCTGTTTTTGGTCAGTAATTTCATCACTTAGTACACTAACTATATCATTCTCTAGCCCAGGTGAATCAAGTATAGTTTTGAAAAAAAAAAGTTATGGGTTTTACTTCTATTATATTTTCACACATATGAATATAATTGTAATATTCAGTCTCCCAAAAGTTCTTACCTCCCTAAATACTAAACAATTTTTAAATGTTTGTAAGACATTTAGTCTTAGTAGGCAGAATATTCTCCATTTAATCTTCCCACTCTCAGCCTTTTGCATTCTCTCAGCTTTTAGTTTTTAACTGCTTGATGCATTATCCAATATTTTTTCATCTCATCAAATTTCATAAAAAGAATTGTATTAAGTTAAATTTTCCAAGACCCAAATTTAGAGCAATCTATTATGAAGAGTGAGTATATCTAATTTAGTTATCTCTTTTCCTGCACAATCTCTGTTAGTATGGTTTTGTTTTCCTAATATGAAACATTAACTATATTGAGTTTCTCTCTCTCCTTCATTACTCATCATGATCTTGAAATTCTTTTATTAATATACAATTCACATCCCATAAAATCCATCATTTTAAAGTGTACAATTCAGTGGTCTTTAATATATTCATGAAGTGTGTAATAATTCTATGATCTAATTCCAGAACATTTTACTAATCACAAAAATAAACCCCATACCAATTAGCACTTTGGTTTTGATTTCAGGAAAATAATGAGTTCATAGAATAAAATAAATTTGTTGGAAATGTTTGTGGAGGATTGTTGTTAATTTTTACTTAATGGTTTGATATAATTCCAGTGAAGCCATTTTATTCTGAGTTTTTTTTTCCTGAGGAGAGATTTTTGATTAACAAGTCAATCTTTTTACTTGCTATAGGTCTATTCAAAGTTTCTATTTCTTCTTTTATTAGTTTGGTTGCTTTAGACTTTCTCAGAATTTGTCCACTTCAATTTACCATTGTTCATGTTATTTCCATATAATCCATTTTATTTCTGTAATATCAGTGGTAATAACCCCTCTTTCATCCCTGATTTTAGTAATTTGAATCTTCTCTTTTTTTACTGGTAAGTCTAAGTAAAGGTTTGCAATTTTATTGATCTTTTCAAAGAAGAAATTTAGTTCTGATTGTTTTTCATATTGTCTCCCTAGCCTGAAGCTCATTAATTTTTATTGTAATCTTTATTGTTTCCTTGTGCTTTAGGTTTAGTTTGCTCTTCTTTTTCCACTCTCTTAAGAAGCAAGCTTAGGTTATTTAAGATCTTTCTTACTTGCAAAAAATATAGGCTTGTAGTTGTTATTAGTTTAGTGATTATTCTGTCTAATTTTGTAAATTCTTTATCTTTGTCATGCGCAGCCACTGTGTTTCTACTTGGTTAGTTTAGTGTTCAGCTAATGATTGGACAGAAATTGCCTTAAGTGTCGGGATGCGTAAGTATCTGTGTTTGGGAGAGAGATTCTGTGAATGTTTGGGCATGCCTTCAACACAACCAGGCAGTTTACAATTTTGCTTTAATTTACTTCTTGCTTCAGGACTTCAAACTCAGTCACAGTTGAGAGAGTCTTTCTTAGGTCTTTCCTGAACATGTGCACAGCTATATTTATGCATAAGGTCTTTAGCTTCCCAGGAATATGTCAGAGCTTTTCAAAGCTCCTATGGCCATCTTATTCCTCAGCTTATTTTCTCAGCTATTCCTTCATCTATAACTTTAACATATTTGACAGATATGCTGCAACCCTCCCTCTCAAAACTTCTTATTACTGGGTCAAATAAAGACAGGCCTTCAGATTGGGGTCTTCAGGGAACAATATGGAGGTCAAATGATGATGAATTTTCTTTGAGATTAAAGCTTTGAAAAAGCTTCTTTCTGCCACTTTTTGCTCTCTCTAGTACCAGGAATATAGGCTGCTATTTTTCAAGGTTTGCTTTTCTTACTGAGATTCAGCCACTTTTTTTTTTTTTTTTTTTTTTGTCTAAATGCCCCTTGGCTGCTACAAGCCTTTAATTAATTTGCAGAGTTCTTAACATTTAGATTCTTATAAATTTTGCCCCTTTTAAATGACTTTATGACGGGGTGAATTTTCAGAGGTTCTCTCCATGCAATTTTCACTAAAATTATCCAATTACATTCATTTTTGTTTGTTTGTTTGTTATTTTGGTTTTCTTTTTTTTTTTTTTTTGCTTTTTGGTATGTGGGTAGCTCCCTGACTGGGAAACGAACCCAGGCCACAGCACTGACAGCGCCAACGCCGAAGCCTTAAGCCACTACACCATCAGGGAATTCCCTACATTCATTTTTGAACTGCTCAGGGGCAATGAATTTATGTAACTTTTCCAGAAACGTAGATAACTGGTGCTATGTACACAAGACCTAGCCACAGAATGTGTGTAATATACATAATTCTAAAATTCTGTGCAAGTACTGTCCTTCTGGACCAATTGTCTACATTATTAAGAAGCTTCCTATATATATAAATATACTATTCAAATTTTATAGCTTTGATATAATATGGAATGAATTCCGTGCTTATCAACCATACCAAATTGATTATGGTTTTTCAGAAAGTCCGTAAGTTTGATGAATTGTGGCAATATGGATTTGGATAGTAGGTGTTTGTTCTGCATTCATTTAAGAAGAACTACTCATAGGATATAGGGTAAAATATTTCTTTTAGTTTTCTTATGTCCCACAGACTTTCTTTTGAATTGTTAGGCCTTTCTACTAAAGATCATATCTCACGAAAAGTGCCTGGTTTTTGTTCTTTGAAAAAGGGAGTTGGAATATGAATAGATACTGACCTAATTTCTTTGCTTTTTGATCATATTGGAGTAGCAAGCATTCTTTATTGCATAACAGATAAAGCACATGTGATGACTGAGATTGTACTGACAAAAAAGAAAAATTCAACTTGTGATTTCTGTATTAAGCAAAGACCTTTACAAAATGCAGAAAAGATTAATAGAGAGTAATATCAGTTCTCTGTTTTCCAAGCCTTTAGACATTCTAGATGGGTAAACTCTTTCCTATCATTTCTTAATATAAACAATCGGCCATGAAATGAGACTATCATTACTAGTTATATCTATCAGTAGAGGCTATGATTGCCTAGTTCATGTACCATGGATGCCAAAAACATGTACACACATTTTAAGAGATGTTATCTATGTATTATTTTTTGAAGTTGAATTGAATTACAGTAGCAATGTGTAGTATGATGTTAGCTCAAAAGATGGTGTTAATCAAATAAATGCCAGCCTCACCACACGATAGGTAGGACAGTCAAAGAGAATGGCAGAAGCACAGTTCTCATTCGAGGAGCGGCAAGACCATTTGCCAGGATGATGGATAGAACAAAGAGGTGTGGTTGAGTTTCCCTGATGTTGTTCTGACTTAATACCCTTGATTTCTACCTATTGGGAACTTTAAAGGTGTGGTGTGCCATAGAAAACCAGCTAAACTAGCAGTACCTCAGGAAGAAAATGAAACGGCAGTGCAGCGGTACAAGTGAACGCTGTGGTGCTCAAGCAGTAGTTCCCCATATTAGAAGTGTCTGGACACTGATGGTAACCACTTTGAGCACCTCTTGTAATTCCAGAAGTCAAATGTGACCTGTAGTCATCTTTTGTTATCAGTATATATTGAGTATTAAAATTTTAATACAGTTTTTTTCTTTCTTAAAATGTGTACACTTTTTTGGCACCCTCTATATTTAAAAAGTAAAATAACTTATGAAAATAAATTTTCATACTCATAGCAGTTTACTGAGTATAAACTAGTCTTCTTGTACTCAATTGAAAACATTTATTAAAATTTGCCCATTTAAGTACATTCATACATCTAATGTGCTATCAAATCACACAAGCTCTCTTGTCCTTGTTCTCGCTACTTAATTTTCCACAAACTTTTTTGAACTTTCTATTTGCTCCAAATACTATGCATAAAACATGAATAAGCTATGCACTTTGGATTCAAGAAGTTTACACCAGAACCTGGTAGATATCAATAATGAAATTATTAATTTTGAATCCTCCCTTTATCTTTATGCTTCTTTCTCTCAGACTCCTCTACAACAGTTATTTTATATTTATTAAATACCATAAATGCATAAATGCATTCATTAAATAAACTTTCCTTTTCAGATTTCATGTTTTAAAGTTATTTTGTTTTAAACAATATTTATTGAGATCTTATGACATTGAGCTAAGACATTTAAATGCCCTCCCTATTTTATTCATTTTTCAGAAGTCCTTATGAAATCTAACCATTATCTTGATGAAACTACTAGGGCTTAAAAGTTTTAAGTAATGCAGAAGTTGGGAATATTTTTAGCTTTAAGCAACAGAAACCCATGTAACATAGATTGAGCTTTTCTTTTTTCCTTAATAAAAACATGTCTGGAGATAAACAGTTGCTGGATTTGCTTAGGCAGTCCATTCATGTTAAGGTTAGAGTCTTTGCAACCATTCTGGCTCTTTCCTCAGTGTCAATACAGCTGTTCCAGACTAATTTATCAATTCTCATTCAAGCTGAAAGGCAATATAGCAATGCCTATCCCTTTTATTGAGAACACAAAAGTTAGAAAATCCTCAATAGAGTCTAACTATACTACACCATACCAAAATTCTGTCTCATCACTTATCTTTACTAGTCTTAATTTCACAATAGTTTGGGAAAGCGTAAGTATATAGCCATAGGGAAGGTTGGAAAGGGAGATGAGATATGGAAAGAGACGATTGGTCAGCCAACTAAGTCATCACCTATTTTGTTGTAACACACTAGGCCTACCTACTTAGCCAGAAATTTATAATTGCTTATACCTACTTATTCAGATGTAACCACAATCTTAACATTAATGCTTATTATTCCCTTGGATGTTTTAAAGCCTTTATTATAAAAATATCCTAAAATAACATAATATTATTTTAAATGTTAACTTTTATAACATAATGTTACACCAAAGGTAATCTTCTGTAACATTTTTTTGTTTTTTGATATATTTTTGCAAGTCTTCCATAAGAATAACTGTAACTCCAGTTGATTTAATTTTATAGCCAAATGGTATTCTATTGTACAGTATAGCAGAATGTATGAGAGTAATCCATACAAGATTGCTCTTTTTGTAGATCAAAAAGTTTGCATATCATCAATTTCAAATGATTTAATTTAATAAATATTCTTTCTCCTTTGGAAGGACATTTAGATTGTTTCCAAACAGGTTAGCTATTAATATAATGATATATGGGCTGTCTAGAAAAAATCCAGTCATATATGTCTCCATTTTTCATATTGCATGGCCGGATACTTTCTAGACAGCCTGGTATAAGTTTTCTTCCAAAAAAAAGTTTAATTTTAGGTAATGCTTTCCAAAGATATTTCTTGTCATTGTGCACATAGAAAATAATATTATTTTACATTGCACAGGAATAAACTGAGAGACAGCTATCAGGTATTGGTGACTGGCCCTGGAGCTCCAGACACTACAGGAATATCTAGTCCCTTTCCTGATTTATCAGCATACCATTTGCAGCACACCTGTCATGAAGTTCTGTCCCAAAGAATATACTGTATATATATTACTGTATTATTTTACTATATATTCATACCCTTTAATCTTTTAACAAAACTAAATTTAAGCTTTATAGTTTTTATTTCATTTCTGCTCTTATAATAATAGGAAATATTTATATATGGCTAATTATTAACTCAGCATTTGCTAAGCACTCTCCATAAATTTATGCCTGTAATATTCACAGAACTACCACGAGTTTATCCTCATTTAAGATAGGGAGGGCTTAAGGATATTGAGGTTAAGGAATGTACCCAAGTTCATGCACCTAGTAGAGCATTAAGCCTGGATTTCAATCAAAACAAATCTGACTCCCCACTTTCAGTTCTTATACATTAAGCATTACAACTCTTCACTATATTCTTCATTGTACTGTGCTTGTGTATGGTCTGTTATGCAACATCTCTATTTATATGCTAAAGAGGTGCATCACTTACATTTAATTTTATAAGACAGATATGTTCTTCATTAATTTCAGTCTTTTTCTTTCTTGTGTCAGGTATTGAGAAAAAAAAAACAAAATAAAAAAAAAACAAAAAAAAAAACAAAGACCTCTGATGGTTGGAAGATGGCCTGGTACTCAAGTTAGACCATGGTGATCTCCTGTTAAACATAAGCAATTGCACAAAATGTCATGAGACAAAGCCACTCCATAAATTTAAGGGTTCAAAACACAACAAGATCACTCTGTAACCATGTTTGAATGAAGACAATTTATCAACATTGGCCAAGTCACAAAATAAAAGCAAACAAAAAACAAGCATCTCCCTATCCTTGCTAATAGAGTAACTATTGCTTCATTAATAGTCTCTCTTCACTAATCCTGTCATCTAGATAAACTTATTAATATATCCAGAGAATTTTCTTTATTTTCTGAGAGCATTCAATCTATATCCATATTCTACATCTTTGAATTCTCTCCAAAAGCATGTAGCACAAGTTGAAATCATAATAATGTTGGGTTTCCATGTTTTGTGGTTTATTAATAGACTGGTATCAAAACTCCCCAATGTTTTTTGTATTACTAAAAATGTGCTATTCTATGTTTGAGTTCAGATAATTAGGAAATTATATATATGTATACCAAGGGAACCTCAAAAACCCAGAATTTATTTATAAAAAATTGTGCATTTATTCTTACATGTTTAAACTTCAGTCACATCCAAAGAATTCTCCATTTGATGCAATATATTTATTGAGATGCTTTTTCCACTCCTCAAAAAGTTTCTGAACTCATCAATTTTGATGCCTTTTGGTGTTTCTGCCATTTTTTACGTCACCTCTTTCACATCAGCAAAACATTTTTCTCTTTGAGGACTTCTTTTCATCCGGGAAATAAAAAAAGAAGTTGCTGGCATGGGATCCAGTGAATAGGGAGGGTAGGGTATAGGGGTCATGCTGTATTTGAATCACCCATCATGAAAAGGGCAAACACATCTAAGAATCTCTAAAATAATTTACTGAAGCTGAACTCTGCCTCTCACAACAAAGCCAACTTGATGCAAATTGAGTTCCTAGAGTACTCAGCTAGTGAGCAAAAACTGTTTTACAAGGGCCTGCCCTCCAGAAGATAATTCAATCCATTTCCCCCCATACAACTGATACACACACACACACACACACACACACACACAACACACACAAACATACACACACACAACTTTTAGGTTACAGCAAAATTAAGAGGAAGGTACAGAGATTTCCTGTAAATCTCTTCCCCTAAACATATGCAGCCACCCCCATGATTAGTATCCCTCTCCAGAACACCAGAGTCATATATTTGTTTCAAATGATGAACCTGTATTAACATGACATTATCACCTGAAGTCCATAATTTACATTAGGATTAGACTAAGCAGACATACCTTTTTAACTGAGACAGAAAATAATGGTACTGCCCCATTTCAAATAGTATGTACCGTCAGCCTACCGAATTTAGCCCCATGATACTAGGCTAACCATACATACCATTTGAAATCTGATAGTACCATTGTTTTATGTCACTTTTAAAAGGGTACTCTGAACTGACTCCGGGTGATGAACGCACAATGCAATGCATAGAGGATGTAATATAGAATTGTGCACCTGGAACCTATGTAATTTTTACTAATTGATGTCACGCCAATAAACTTAAAAATAAAAAAAGAGGTACCCTAGTCAGCCTAATTAGGATTGTCACTTGGTGTTGCACATTTTAAGAGTTTGGACAAAGGTATAATGATATGTATCCACTATTACAGAATCACACAAAATATTTTCATTGCCCTAAAAATTCTTGGTGCTCCACTTACTCATCATTCCACCTCCTCTTACCTCTAGTAACCACTGATCTTTACACTGTGTCCATATTTTTAACGTGTCCATAATGTCATATAGTTGAAATCATGCAGAAGGTAGCCTTTTCAGGTGAGCTTCTTTAGCTTACTATATTGTTTTAAAGTTTCCACCATGACTTTTCATGGCTTGATATATTATTTCCTTTTAGCTATGAATAATATCCTATTGTTAGATGTATCACAGTTTATTTATTCATTCACCTACTGAAGAACATCTCTGAAAGTTTCCACGTTCCATGTACAGTCAATCGTACCTCACCGACAGACACCCTAGAGAACTGCTAATATAATCAATCTCTCTCTGAATATATAGGCATATATACATATGTGTGTATATATATTATTCAAAATATTATTAAAATGTTTTAGAATAGGTGACAAAATGATATATAAATATAAATACATCTCTGTCTCTGTATATATGTATACACACACACACACACACACACGTATATATATGGTATCATTATTGATTAGTTTTGCCTATTATACAGTTTTATATAAATGAAATAACATGCTGACTTTATAGCGCTTTCATTTAAATATATATGTAAAATATGTATATAAGTAAATTAAAATGAATGTTATGTCAGTGAGAAAGTTATATCTGACTTTAAAACATACATCAATGAACGAAGCACAGTAAAAAATAGGGAAGGATACATAAATGAAAAGATCAAACAGTTAAAACTAAAATTCATCTGGCTGAATGTCACACAGCCAAAACAGTAAAGTGAGATGTACTAGGATTTGATATAATGTCCTGAATTTAGGTTTGAAAAAACTAGCACTGTTTGGGAAAGTCTCAGCAGGAGGTAAAAACCAAATTACTTTAATTAATTTCAAGTTTAAATGCTAATTGTTTATACAGATGCAAGTAAATTAATATACTAATTAATACATAACTAGAGTAAATACATAACTCAGGTAACTTCATTATGAATTTATAAAGCATAAAGTTCTGTCAATAACAAGTAATCCTGCTAATCATATTATATCTCAAAATTATGAGTTCCAAACATACAATTCCAAGAAGAATTCTAACAACGTTCTACAAAAAATGAACTGCAATTTAAGTGCCTAGAAATCCCTGGTATCATAAGGAATGTTTAGAGAACATAGTGATAGAGAACACAGACATAATAAAGAATAAAGATTTAGTAAAGACAGGACTGAAGTTTTTAAAATTTAAGTACTTTCTTGTGGAAGTAAAAGTTGATTCATTTTGTTTTGTCATCAAAGATAGAATTAGGCTAAGAAGAAATTAAACAAAATTTTCGGCTCAGTGTGAGAATAAGTAGTATAGCTTCAGCTGATAAAATGTGACTGTTTAAAGGGAAAAGAACAATGAACACATTCTTTACTAGCATCACATTTCAAATAATTTTAGGGTAATGTTTTAAAATGATGAGAAGATGTTCAAATACCTAAGGTAAAAGTATAACTCTAAGATGAACTGCTCTTTTATTAGGTATTAACTCCTTAGTTAACACCAAACAGGCCTCAAAAACCCAAGTAGGCCCTCTCCCACATACCACTTATAGCTAATTTTGTTTTTGCAAAAAATGTTTATATTTAAAAGTTAGAAAACACTAAAATTTAAAGAAAGAGATACATGGTACACTGGAAACTAGATTTAAGTTCATGAAGGCTCTGAAGGTAAATGTAACACACCTCAATTTATTTTATTTATTTTTATTAGATTTGCCTAACAATGTAAGAAAAGTTCATCATGAAGCACTGTACACTCAATGGTACTGCTCCTGAAAGACTCTGAAACTTTAATAAAGTATCTAGGTGCTCAATAAAAAAAATGAGTTTTATGTTTTAAGTTGTTAATAAATTAATAACATCATATATATTAATTTTACAAAATCTGGTAAAAATAACATGTGTGTGCACATAGACACACACACACATGCACACACACACACACACACACACACACACACACACACGAGACCAATATCTCTGATAATTTTTACTGATGTAAAAATCCTAAACAAAATATTAGCAAATAAAATAAACCAGTGCATTAAAAAAATTATACATCACAATGAAGTAAAATTTATTCCAGGAGTGCAAGGATGGTTCAACATATACAAATTAATCATTGTGATGCACCACGTAAAAAATGGATAAAATTTACATTATCAAGAGATGCATAAAAAGCGTTTGATAAATATAATACCTATTTATAATTAAAACAATAAAATGGGTATAAAAGTAAAGTACCTCAACATAATGAAAGCCATATACAATAGACCCTAAGCTTATATCATACTTAGTGGTAAAAAACTAAAAGCTTTTTAGTTTTAAGATCAGAAACAGGATAAGGATGCCCCATCTACCACTGTTACTCAGCATTATATTGAAAGTCCTAGCTAGAGCAATCAGGCAAGAGAAAGAAATACAAGGCACACAAATTGAGAATGAAGTAATAATTTTTTTTATATAGAAAACCCTAAATACTTCACCAAAAGACTATTAGAAACAATAAACAAGCATAGTAAAATTGCAGAATGCAAAATCAACGTACAAAATCCACTGTGTTCCTATATACTAACAATAAAATTTCAAAAAAAGAAATAAAAAATAATTCCTTTTGCTATGGCAACAGAAAGAATAAAATACTTAGGTAAAAACTTAACGAAGAATGTGAAGAACCAATACACAGAAAATGATAAGACATTATTAAAAACAATTCAAGAAGACACAAAGAAATAGAAAGATTTGCCATGTTCATGAATTAGAAGAATCAACATAGTTAAAATGTCTATTAGCTCAAGCAATCTGCGGATTTACTGCAATCCTTATAAAAATCACAATGACATGAAAAGTACCTAAATCTAAGTTTGAAAATAGGTCAATAAAAATGTACATAAGTGCTATTTCTATTTAAGAAAGTATCTTCCTATTATATAAATATTAAATCATGAGACTTCTGAGACTAGCGAACTGAGCTTTTTCTTCTATTCCAAATATAAGTCAGATTACATAATACTTGTCTTTTCTGTCTGACTTATTCACTTAGCATAATGCCCTTTTTATGTTCTTATTAGCTATTGATCAATTTTTCTGGAGAAACATCGATTCAGATCCTTTGCCCAGTATTAATTTGGTTATTTTTAGTGATTTTATTATTGAGTTGTAAGAGTTATTTTTATATTCTAGATAGAAGCCCCTTATCAGATATGGTATTTGCAAATAATTATCCTATCCTGTCGGATGTCTTCATTTTCTTGATTGTGATCTTAAAGCAACCAATATTTTAATTTTGACGAAATCCATTGTATCTTTTTTTGTTACGTGAGCTTTTAATTTCATATCTAAGAAGCCATTGAGTAATGCAAGGTCAGAAAAATGTATGCCTATGTTTTCTAAGTGTTTTATAGTTCTTACTATAGGTCTTTGATCCACTTTGAGTTAAGTGCTTGTATATGGTATGAGGTAGCAGCCCAATTCTACTCTCTGGATGTGAAAATCCAGTCATTCTGGCCACGTGTGTAAAAAGACTACCTTTTTCCTGTTCAATTATCTTGGTACCCTTGTTGAAAATTAAATAACATTAGATGCCAAGGTTTATTTCTCAATTCTCAATTCTGTTCCCTTGATCTATATGTCTACCAGTCAAACACTGTTTTAATTACTGTGACTTTATAGTAAATTTTGAAATCAGAAAGTATGAATACTTGAACTTAGTTCTTACCATCCAAGATTTTTTTGGATATTATGAGAACCTTGAATTTCTATATGAATTTTAGGATCAAATTTTCAATTTCTGCAAAATATGCTAGCAGTAATTTTGATAGATACTGTATTAAATCTGAAGATCAATTTGGGAGTAACAGTCATCTGAATAACTTTAAGTTTTCTAGTCAATAAATATTGGATTATCTCCCCAGTTATATGTAGTTTTCAGAATGTAAGTTTTTTTTACTTGTTCTGTTAATTTATTCCCAAGCATTTCATTCTTCTATTTTTATTCTCAGTGCTATTTCAAATGGAATTGTCTTTTAAGTTTATATTTTCAGATTTTCCAATGCAAGTATATAGAAATAAAATTGATTTTGTATATTGATCTTGCAAACTTGCTAAACTCATTTACTAATTCTAAGAGGCTTTAGTGGATTCCTAGGATTTTCAAGCTATAAAAATCATACCATCTGCAAATAGATAATTTTACTTCTGTTCTAACATAGATTTAAAAACTTTTTTTTGCCTAACTGCTCTAATTAAAAGAATTTTTAGTACAATGTTTAATGGAGATTATGAGAATAGACATTTTCCCCCTTTTTCCTTATATTACAGGTAAATCATTCAATTAATAACCAGTAAGTATAATGTTAGCTATTGGTTTTTCATAGACATATTTTCCCCCTATGGATTATGTCCTTTAATGAATACAACTTTTTAATTTTGATGTAGTCTGTCTATTTTTAATTTTGTTGCATGTGTTTTTGGATCATATCCAGAAAATTCTTGCTAAATTCAATGTCACAAGGTTTTCTCCTGTGCTTTCTTCTAAGAGTTTATAGTTTCAGGTCTTATAATACATTTAGGTTTTTTCACCCATTTGACTTAAATTTTTCATTTTCTATAAGGTAAAAGTCCAATTTCATTAATTGCCCCAAAAGCAAGTTGGGGTAAGGACAATTAGGTCAACAATATTCTTGGTGCGCCATTCCTGCGGTAATAAAACCACCACTCAATGGGGACTCATTAGATAAATGGAAACCCTAATCTTTTGGCAACACTTCCTAGGAATTTAGCTTCTGAAACTGGAGCTAAAGTATACATGACTATACTGATCACCAAAGACTGTGGTTGTTATAAATATTAAAATATGAAACATATCAAAATATACTAACATTTTAAATTCATAAAGTCGAGTGGGACTTTAGTCTGCCTACCAATCCTTCCACATTTCTATAATTCAGTATTATATAAAGTTAAGTATAGAAATCAATAGTTAGCTTTTATAAAATGTTAAACCAATTTGACAGAATAATGATGTCTGTTTAAGTTAATAAAATAGGATTTGTATGTTGTATGCCTTTTATTTTCAAAATGTTTCATTTTTATTGTATTTTAGATGCTCATGAGAAATTGGAAGTTAAAAACAAAATGAAGAAACAAGCAAAAAAATTGCACTTCACCATAGATACTGCAAGATGCACTGCTTTAATCCATTAAATCTTCCAATTTTGCTATAGACCATTCCATGACTTTCCTTCTCTATACGTCAGAACATTTTCCACATTTCTCCCCATCAGCTAATAACTTTGTTTTATTTTTCACTGGAAAAAAAGGGGAAATCGACATATGTCCTAATCCTCCTCCTTCCCACTCCCCGTAACTTTGTCCACTCAGTTTTGAGTAGTTGTGTCCCTCCACTGTGCTTCATCTTTCATTATGGGGGCTAAACTGTCTACACTCCTACCTAAGGACAGCGCTTCATGTGCCTCTTTCTAAAATATGTCTATAATCAAACTAATTCCCACCAATTTACCATTACCACTTTGGTACAAGTCAATGTAAATTCTTCCTGAGCTATTAAAGCTAGCTCACTGAATGTTGCTTCTTCCCCACTATACAACAGTCAGAGTGTTTCTTTTCAAAAGTAAACATGACTATGTCAGTTCTGTACACAGACCACCAAAAACACTCTGATTCCTTTTTCTGCTACACCGACCTTACTCGCTTTGCTCCAATCATACCATCTGTGTGTCCTTCTTAGAACTCTAAAACCTCAGGCCAACTTTATATGTCTTTTGCCTAGGACTATTAATCTCATAGCCTAGTTCTTTCCTTTCTTCAATTTCTGCTCAAATGCCACTACTGAGAGGAACCGCTTACTGACTACTCCATTTAAAATGGAAACTCTCAGCACTCCCATTTCCCCTTTCTTGATCTATTTTCTCCACATCACCACCAGGGAAAATACATACTTCCTTTTTATTTTGCTGAGACAGATTGGAGATTTGTAGGAGTTTTATTTATTTATTGTTATCAGTTTCAGATGTACAAAACAACATACCAATTAGATATTTACACGCCTCACAAAATGATAACCCCAAGTCTACTACCCATCTGACACCTTACATAGCTATGACAATACCATTGACTATATTCCCTATGCTGTACTTTATATCCTATGACTACATCTATATATCTACATATAGATATAGATATAGTTAAAATTCTTCAATTATTTTATATTAATTTCAGGTATACAGTGCAGCAGGTAGGCATTTATATAATTTGTGAGGTGCTCTCCCCAATAAGTCTAGTGCCCATCTGACACCATACATAGCTTTTAAATTATTGTTTTATTTTTAAACATAATAAGTCTTGGCTCATTATATTTTTTCCAGACTAATTTTAAAAACAGCTACTTTTCATTAGTTCATTTGTTTCTTTTCATATTTTATCAGTTGGCCAGTTGGCACAATTTCCATTTTACTTGGAAATCCCCCTAGCTAGACCTATGAGTTCAATGAGAACCCTTTCGACCGTTTCATATTACTAAGGTAACAGTAATTTAAAAACATCGCCCTACAGTATATGTAGGGCCCATTTTTTATTTACAGTCATTCAAGCTCTTACCAACAATTGTTTTTAGGCTCTTACATATTTTCCTAATACCCTAATACCTGGCTCTTCCAGCATTTACTAATAGTCTCCTTGAGAATCTATCACCTTTTGTCTGCTACCTTGTTTCAAGATAATGGCACATTATTTAGTTTTTTGTTGTAACAATATACCACTTTTGGTAGCATATTTTGTCTCTGTTAGATATTGCTGAATAACAACCTACCCCCAAGTCAGGTGTCTTACGAGAGCCTCACTTACATGTTTGGGATCTTGGCATATGCAGAAACTGGCATTTTGGCAGAGGTGCCAAGGAGGAGGACTAGACTATTTTCTCTCTCTCCACTTAGTCTCAGAGACTCTTGACCTGCTCTGTGGACTCAAAACTTGGGGCTCCAGGAGACCAAAGTAGAAACTGGTAGTCCTCATAAATGCTAGATATAAATCTAGCTAAGTATCACTCACACTATTCTCTATTTGTCAAAGCAATTATGAGCCAGCCCAAAATAAAGAAAGGACATGGAGACACCATCTCTTAATGTAAAGATTATTAAAAAAACTTGTGGTCATTTTTAATTCAACACGTTTCTTACATGTAGCTAGGAAAACTGACATATTCATTCAATGAAATTTCAAAATGTTCAGATTATATTTAGAAAAATCACATGACAGTTATAAAATTCTATCATCCTTCATTGATATGTGTATCTCTGATAATCTATTATGATTTGTTTTATTTATTCTATGTAATACAGAGAAAACGGTATAAACTATTTCACCATATCTGTGTGTTTATGGGTGGTTACAGTGTTACCCATAAACACAGTAAGTTAGAATTTATGAAATTAAATCTATATTCAGTTCTATTTACATCATAAGTCTAAAAGGAGAAAATGACAAATAATTAATAAAATATTAAAATCTATTATCCGTAAGAAGCCTCTATATGTGGGACCTAGAGAACATCATCTACTCTCCAGTCTCCTGCATTATTAATAAGTCAGTCTTCATGCAAATGTATGCCTGGAGTAAAGAAGGAGTGCTGAGAACTAAATCACCTCATAGAATAGACTGGTTATTATTTCGTTTTTGAAGGAAGAATGAGTTGTACTCTATAAAACATGAAATGGTAGGGTAGGGGGTTCCCTGGTGGTGCAGTGTCTAGGCTTCAGCACTCCCAATGTTGAGGCCTGGGTTTGATTCCCAGCCAGGAAGCTAACTGCCCCCCCTCCTGCCAAAAAAAAGAAAAGAAAGAAAGAAAGAAATGGTAGGGTCAAGTAAAATGAATCTTAACTATTTATGAAATACCTATGGAGTTTCAATAAAAGTTATCTTTTATATTCAATTTCTGATTTATTCTTATCCTGCAATATTAACCCCCTTTAATTTCCCAAAACTTCCAGTAAAATATGATATAGCATAACAACATGCTAGTCAGGAATATCAAGGCATAATTTTGTGGTTCAACTATGCTTTCTTTGTATACATATATTAGGCAGACCTATTTAATTATCTTTAATTTACCTTATTTAAAGACCTCTCTACCCAATTATTGCAAGTCAAACATTTTTTGAAACTAATTTGTAAAAAATATATGTATATATAATCTTTAACTATTAGCCAATGAATATGATATATGTTGATAAATTATTTAGGGATTTTATCTTCCAGAAAGAAGCAAAGATCAACTCTAACTAAACTACCAATTTTAAAAATGATCTTTTCAGATAATAATGCAAGTGCTAAAAATTAAACAATTTAGTCACTAAGGCCCAATATTAAATTAAATTTAACATCATCTTTATGTATCCTTATAAAGTAGTATACTATAATTTCTAAGGAAGCTTACATTTGGTGCCTAAGATTCAATTTTCATTAATATTTCCTTAGTTTTACACAACAAAGAATATGGAAACTTTTAGAAAAGGCTAAGCTATTTGTCACCTTGTGGATATTCAGCAAAAGTCTGATGATTAATATATCATCAGATATAGGACTGTAGGACTGCCAATAGGTGGCCTTTGA
The DNA here is from genome assembly GCA_004026885.1 of Lyroderma lyra. NCBI lineage: Eukaryota > Metazoa > Chordata > Mammalia > Chiroptera > Megadermatidae > Lyroderma > Lyroderma lyra. Next base: position 211,982 of record PVJL010001104.1, on the reverse strand, counting down.
TTAATCTGATTATTACTATATCATATATTATAAATGGCTCACTTATCAACCATTGTATACCCTGGCTGTGTCTGAGTGCATGCTGGAGACAGATAATCACTTAGTCCTTAGAACAAACAAACTGCTTTGTTTTTGTTGGTTTTATAATTAGGAAAAAAAAAAAAACAACTGGGTAAGACAGATTGAATGTTCTTAGCTAAAAAACTTTTTCATTTTTAAATCCTGTCAGAAAAAAGCTCGAGACATAATCTGTTTAATTTTACAATCAGTAAAAATAAGTATATATTTTAAAATTAAATCACACTAACATTTGTGAATTAATTTCCAGATTTTCATTCAGATCATACAGTGACTATATTAGTATCTCAATGTTTAATTTTTTCAAATGCATACAACCTAAGTTAGAAGGTTTTATATTAAATATGCCAGGTTATAAACCAATGATTACAATCTCTCCCATCAATTGATAAACTAAATTTGAAAGAAAAGGTGTGTATATCTGTGTCTCTCCATCTACCTATAATTTGGAGGAGCTCTGTTAAAATAAATTGTATTCATTTTTTTTGCCTCTCCACTTATACGCGTACATGTGATAATGCAATGTATTGTGTTAAAAGTTGTTAAAAGAACTATTGAGTATATTTAGCATTCATGTATTATTTGTAATTAAATAAGCATACATATTCCTACAAAGAATAATTTAATGTTCAGTAACAATGCTTTGAATTTGTCAAAAGTTAATGCTCCCAAATTTGAAAATTAACTTCTTTGTTAATTCCTCTCAATGAGCTATTGCTCAATGTTTTTCAGATTAGAGAAACAAAATACTGATGAGGTGATATTGGAATGACATGAGATAGTGAGATAATTCAGAAAATAAAAACTCACAGTTACACAGAGGTGATACATTTCAAATGACATTGTAAAAAGGAACAGCATAACTGCAACCCAGGGAATTGAATCTAATAACACTCGTTCACACCTGCCCTTACTGAGACAAAATCTTGCATTAAAAATGGTGACATCCAAATTGCTTATTGTACTTCACAAAGCTCAAAATTATTAATGTACAAGTCAAAATAATCCCTTTATGAAAATGTCTTCTATTAGATAATTAAAATTTGCCTTAGCTTTAAAGCACACAAACTTTTCATCCATAAGTCTACATTTAACTTTGAAATTATCATTTAAATGACTACTATATGTCCACTGTTGTTTGACATAAGTGATATTTTGCATAGTTAATGTCTCCTTCAGAGTTTTGTATGCTCACAGTATTATTACATATATAAGTGTGTGTGTAATACAATATGTATATTTTACTTATGTAATTGTCTAGATATAGCTATACATGTTCAGATATATTATTTCTTAAAACATATACTTAATTTATATTTAATTTATTGCGGCGAGATTGGTTAATAAAATTACATAGGTTTCAACTGTACGATTCTATAATACATCATCTATACATTATACTGTTTGTTCATCAGCCACAGTCAAATCTCCTTCTGTCACCATATACTGTTTAGCCCTCTTTATCCTCTTCTACCTCCCCTTCTTCTTCCTTACCCTCTGGTAACCCCTAAACAATTGTCTGTGTCTGAGTTTTTGTTTCTTTGCTTGTAGTGCTGTGTTGCTTTCAGTGTTATATCTCATATGAGTGAAGTCACATGGTTTTTTACTTTTTCTGTCTGACTTATTTCACCTAGCATGATAATATCCATCCATGTCAACACATGTAGTTAACCCGAGAACCAAACTCCATTTCTTGATATGGGAGTGACAATTCATATTGAAAAGTAACACAGGAAACAAATTTGCAGTAGTCTTTGAAATCACAAAGTACCACATAATGTCACTGACTTTTCTGAACTATTTTTAAGCCATTTGGAAAAGATAACAATGATTTATCACCCAAAATAATGTTTTTTATCAGTTGACAACTTTATTTTTTAAAAAACAAAGAACTTGAAATCACTTAACTTGTAAAAGTACATCATTCACTAGTGGCATTTCCTTTCTCACTAGTGACAACAATATCTGAGATTAAATTGAACCTGTGTTTAATTTACCAGTGACTTTTATACCCTAGGAGAATATACCATGTTAAGATTGGGGTATGCATAAGTTTAAATGAAAATGAAGGGAGGTGTGGAAAAAAAAGCACAAAACCTAAGATCACACCATGTATGTGTATGTGTATGTGTGTGTGTGTGTATGTATGTGTATACATACATACACACACACACACACACACACACACACATACACAGGGTGCCAAAAATATATATACACAGTTTAAGAAAGGAAAAAACTGTATTAAAATTGTAATACTCAATATATATCAATAACAAAAAATGAATAGAAGTCACGTTTGACTCTGCAATTACAAAAAGTGCTCCGAGTGGTTACCATCAGTATTGATGTGATACATAGATAATGTCTCTTAAAATGTGCATACATTTTTTTAGCACCCTTGGTATGCATCTCTCACTGGTTATAACAAAGAATAAGAATTCACTAATTCAAGGGATCATTTACTAAATACCAGTTATTACAAGGTACTAAGAGGACGATAAAGATATATGTTGCAAAGTATCACACAATATGATACAGGATTAAAAGGCAGGGCCAAAAAATAATAGTAATGCAAGCAACACTGTGAAAAGTAACATTCAAAAAATTTTTTTTAAATACTTGTCAACTGATGAAGGGCTATTAGTGTTATTTTGTAATTTACAATAATTATTTTTAGTCATCAGTTAGCACCTATAACAAAATGTTCAAAAAACATTTTGAGTACTTTTGTTACTTAACTGCAAATGGTATTATTTGTAACTCTGTTAGATTTATTAGCTTTGGTAATGTGTGTCTGTATCTCGACAAAGTGAAAGAAGTAGTTGAGAATTTTTTTATGTATTTGTGGTAAAAACAAATTTTATTTCCAAGGATAATCTTGATCTAGTTAATAAATGCAATGTTAATTTATTTAAAAAATAGGATTTTAAGAAGCAAAGTGTATACTCATATTTCATTTTAATATTGAATTAGCCTAGAATATTGTAAAAGCATAGAATATATTTTTCTGTTTTACCCCTTTATTATTGTTAGATACATTTTTCATTGCCATATATATAATTCAAAAATATATTTTATGTGTGTAAAATAAATAATAGTAATTATTGATTGGAATAATTATATGATCATTGAAATGGCATGCACTTAACATCTTTTAAGTTGGCAGCAACAATATGATAATGCAAAATTCAAAGGATAAAAATTCCTTACCATTATTTAGTCTTACTCTGTTAATTTCCATTGTATACTCGCAGTCACATTTGATTTGTTAAAATAAAAAATAATCTAATTTTCTTTACACATTTTCTAAATTATGTTCAGTTGCAACTATTTCAAGAGCATGAATTATTTATCTTTTGTTAATTAATAAAGGTATCCTTCAGTAAAAATATACATAATAATAATTTAGAAGACTTCCAAGAGGCAAGCACATATTCAGGATCTTAATATCCAATGTATATATGATTTAATAAAATACAGTGGGCCTTTAGATTAGTGGATTTCATATATTTTATTCCAAAATACATATCTCCTGGTTCCACTAGAGAAGAGTATAAATGAGAAGTGTAAAGATTTGAAGCTAGTTCAGATTAACATTGCACCTTTCTTTCAAGATAATTTAACTATTATGGTCTTAATTTCAGAGGGAAAAATGAGGACACTAAAAAGGTAAAGATATTACTTCCTGCCATGGGATCCAACAGTCTATTATACAAATTCCTTCATTGCAATAAGTTTGAAAATATCAATAAAATAAAGCACTGAGCAAATTTATAAACAACAAAGACATTTATTCAACATGTACTAGTTGTTGACAATCTCACAAACCCGATGCCAGGTACTCTGGCTCCAACTCCAAGTATAGCAGATAAGGTATCCAAGAATCAAATATTTCAAAAGCACTTAACTGTGGGAATCTCACCTACTTTGACAAATAAGGATACTAAAACGTGAAGGCAGAGTAGAAATTAGCAAGGGGAAAAAAGGAATAAAAGGGTGTTTCTAGAAGAAGGGCAAATGAAAGATCTCAGAGGTAAAAACACAGATGACAGGCTGAAAGGATTAAATATAATAGTAACTCAAAAGGCTAGAGGATATAGTGAAACAACTAGTGCTAAAGATAAAACTAAAACCAGAAGGTAAGGGAGGAAGGAGGGAATTAGAAGAGGGTAAAGGTAGTCTAATATATGATGACTGAAGATTTGCCTTCTAGTAGTGAGCACAGTGCAATATATATATGATGTATTATAGAATTGTACAGTTGAAATCTGTGTAATTTTATTAACCAATGTCACCCCAATATATTTAATTTTAAAAATCTTAAAAAAAAAAAACACAAAACGGGAGAAGCAAACAAAAAAAAAGTTTTGCATCTCTGTTTTAAATTTTGGATTTTATCCTAAGAGTAAGAGAGAGTCATGAAATATTTTTTAGGTATGGAAGTACATGCTCCAATTTAAAATTATGTGGCTATGATAGTTGAAAATTGTTGGAGCATCAGTTCCCAAGCAGTGGTAGACGTCCCTCCACGGGTACATGCTGGGCCATTTAGGGGTACACGAAAAACAATCAGTAATGTTGAAAAACACAAGTAAAATTAAAAAATGCAAAAGGTCAGTTATGGAATAATAAATGTTAAGTTTGAATCATCATTAATGGAGACACTTCAAAATTAGACAAAATGACAGTTGGTGAGGACGTGGCTATGAACCCTTCCCCCAAACAGCTCTTCTACTAGTCATTATACAGTTTCACAACAGTCTATTTGTGACACTTCTTGAACTTCCCCAAACACATAAATACATCCAGACAAGTTTGTTTGATTAGTTTATTTATTAACTGAGTAAAAGTGAGTTGTCTTTATTCATAATTCTTTTCAAGTCATTTTTTAATTTAATGTTTAATATAGTTTCAGTTATTATTGTCAGTGATTTTTAAGCATGTTAGTTATAGATTAGTGGTTGAAAACAGGATTGGTTAAACAAATCAAAACTTGATGTGGATTATAACCCAACCTCAAAGATCTCACTAACAATGTTTCAATTGGCTAGTAATCTGCATAATAATTATTACAGACTTTTCAGATAGCACAAATAAATATTATTAATAAATTAAAAGTTTGTTAAGTACTTGATTATCATAATCAATATTTAACTGTTAGAAACATTCTAATATTAAACCTGTGGTCTGTACTTTTAGTGTACTAATTTTTCTTTTTTATTACTTCATTTCCACTATTTTACAGTAAGATGGGCACTGAAAAAATGTTGAAAAACAGCTGTTTTAAAAACCAGGGGTACAATTTATACAAATGGGTTTAAGAGAGGTACACAAGTGGGAAAAAGTTAGGAACCACTGGGTGAAAGAATGAAGAGAGGCAGGGAGAAAATGGGGGTAATCTTATACAAATATTTAAAAGAGTTACATTTTCTTTTTCTGACATAGAAGAAAAAGTTAAAAGGGACCATATTTAAGAAACTTACAGATTGTTACGTCGAAAAGATTTGGTATGTTAGTATAAGTGGAATGAGAGAGAAAGAACAATCAAGTACTTTTCCAAGTTGTGGCTTGGGGAACTGGGTATATTTCAGGTCAAGTAGTCGATTATAATCACTTTTCCACTAAAATATGAGCACCTCTTCAAATCTTCCAGATTCTAGTGCTTATGCCCTATCCAGGATTTTCCTATGCTATCAAACAGTTGTTAAACTCCAAACATAGTGTTGGAAAATTCTATGTTAGAAAGTCTCCATGGGTAAGTCTATTAGGGAGAAGAATATATATACATATATACATATATATATATATGTACACACACACACACACACATATGCACACATATATGAGTTTCTGCCACCAATAAGCTCAGTAAGTTTATAAATGACATGAGATTCATGCAAGAATAACTACAACACAAGATATATTAGAAACAAAGTTATGGAAGGTCATAGAAAGTAAAAAAAAAAAATACTCTAGCCACAAGGACCACAAAGATTACTTTTCCATCAAAGATCAAAGTGGGTCAATCAAAAGTAGAGAAAAAAGGAGAAAATATCTTAAGAAAGCACTGAAGCACAGCCATAGACAAATGGGAAATAGCAGTGGCAGATAGACCAATCCAACAAACAGCTACAAGGGCAAAAGCTTTAAGCCAACTCTAAATCTAAGAAAATAGCAAAAAACTGCTTTTGAAAATAGTGACTTCAGTCCTACATCTAAAACATTCTAGTTCCTTTACAAAGAGACAATGATTGTGGTAATTTACATGCTATACCTACATTGTTACTAATCTTTCTCAACAATTTGATATTTAAATATAAGTAATATCTATACATGGCTATACATGTAAATGTATTCTGAAAAAGCAATTTAGTAGTATGTACATTTAGAGACAGCACATATAATCAAAAGGAACATAAAATGTTTTTAATCTTTCAGTATATTCTCTTAGTTTAGTATTTTGGTGAAATCTAAGAGTTCTAACTCAATTAGATCAGTAAATAACTCATCTCTGGATATTATCATAATTCATCTCTTAAAACTTATCAGTGAAGCAACAAAAATAATGCCTGTTGACTTTGATTGTTAGCTGATTTCCAGCATCATTGCTTATTTTGTAGAAATAATTTACTGTGAGTCTGGATAGAAACAAAACCAAACAGGTAAGGTATACATAAAACTAAACTATACAGGACAGGAGATATCTTATACATTTCCATGAAATCTCTGTGTTTCCTGAAGTGCATTTCATGTAACAGGATATATAAATATATTCATATCAGAGCTGGAAAAAGTTTAATCCTGATAGATCTAAGTGAGTAAAAAGTAATAGTCACAAAGATCATATTATTATTATTATTACTATTTTAAATTTATAGACCAATACTGTGCTAATTGTTTTATATACAACCATTTATTAAATGCTACTAATGGCCTTATTATAAATGGGCTATTATTTTAGTATTTATATATGTGGAAACTAGGGCTAGTGAAAATCAACAATCTCCCTGAGATCACGCAGATTGTAATGGTGATGATGTGTCTTATCTTTGGAATCATCTGCTGTTTCTGTCCAAATAACGGGAGAAAGGGAAACCCAACACAGACCTGGTGGGGAGTTTCAAACCTTTATTCCAAACTCTGATCCATTAGTAGCAGTTGTGTCAGGGCAGACCCTGCCCCTGCTCTATAACTGAGTCCTGGTAAGTAGTCTGATTAGTCTGAAGTGGCAGTAGCGAACGAAGTTCTAGCACCTGCTTCTCCACAACTGGAACCTGCAGGTGGTCTGATTCACAAGCAGACGTGCAATAGTGAAGCCCCAGCTATTTCAGTCCCTGCTCTACAACCAGGAAAAGGAACAAGGAAGTTGTGGGTAGAAGGGTGGGAAGTAGTGTTCCATATACTCACACCTACAAAGAGCAGTAAAGCTCCATGTCTCCATAATCTCCATCCAGTGGCTTAAGAAGACCCGGGTCCAGTGGTTTCTGTGCCACCTGCCCCAAGATCACCTAGCAACAGAAGATATTCCAGTGAAGCAAGTCCTGCCCTCATCAGTAGCATATAAGGAAAACCCAAACAGCACCAGAAAAATGAAGCAAACTGGAATATAGCAAAGGCTTAGGAAACCAAACTGTCATTGGAACTAATACCTACAAAAGTAGGCCAAAACCTACTATATAAACCACACATAAACAGGATAATAGGATAACTGCCTGCTGTTATCGTAGGTAGATTTCTGGGTTAGATAAAACCAAAAGTCTCCTATAATAATAGCCAAAATGCTAAGGACATAATTGAAAATCACCTGTTCATAGTAAGAACGAGGAATAGCATAATTTAAATGAGAAAAGATAATTAGCAGATGTCAACTTCAAGATAAATTAGATGTTGGAATTATCTGACAAGAATTTTAAGCAGCTGTCATTGAAATACTTCACGGAATAGATTTCAGCCATGAGAAAGAAAAAAATCCTGCCTCTTGCAACAACATGATAGAGTTTAAGGGAATTCTGCTAGGTGAAACAAGTTAAGACAAAGAAAGACAAATATTATGTGATATCACTTATATGAGGAATCTAAAAAAGCCAAACAGAGCAGAATGGTGGTTATCAAGGCCCTTGAGGGGAACTATGAAGATGTTGGTCAAAAAATACAAACTCCCAGATAGATAATTAATAAGTTCCAGAGATCTAGTGAACAGCACTGTGGTTATAGTTAAGAATGCTGTATTATATATTTCAAAATTACTAAGTAGCTCTAAAACATTCTTATAAAAAATGTATTTACAAACCATGTATCTAACAAAACATTTATATCTGGACTATGCTGGGGATTTTAAAATCTCAACATTAAAAAATAAGCAGTCTAAATGGAAAAATGGGCAAAAGATCTGTACATGTATTTCATCAAAGGATATAGAGTGGTAAGAAAACATAAAAATATATTCAACAGCATTTATAAGAACATTCAAATTAAAACATAATGATACTTATCAAAATGCTGCTATCATCTTTCATAAAATAGAACAGTCTTAAAATTTGTATGAAACCTTAAAGAACCCAAATAGCCAAAGCAATGAGAAAAAAGAAAAACCACTGGAGGTATCACACTTCTTGATTTTAAACTACATTACAAAGATATGGTAATCAAAACAGTATGGTATTGGCATTAAAAACACAGATAAGTGAAGACAGAACAGGAAACCCATATTTGCAAATAACACATCAGATAAGGGTCTAATATCTAAACTATATAAGGAACTAATAAGACTTAACAAAAAAACAACCAACCCAATTAAAAAGTGGGCAGAAGAACTAAACAGACACTTCTCCCATGAAGAAATACAAATGGCCAGCAGATATATGAAAAAATGTTCATCCTCATTAGCTATCAGGGAAATGCAAATCAAAACCACAATGAGATACCACCTCATACCTGTTAGAATGGCTGTTATCAACAAGACAAGGAATAACATGTGCTGGAGAGGATGTGGAGAAAAAGGGACTCTCGCACACTGCTGGTGGGAATGCAAACTGGTACAACCACTGTGGAAGGCAGTGTGGAGGTTCCTCAGAAAATTGGGAATGGAGTTACCATTTGACCCAGCAATCCCCCTTCTGGGGATCTACCCAAAATCCTGAAAACATTTGTGTGCAAAGACTTATGTACCCCAATGTTCATAGCAGCGCTGTTCACAGTGGCCAAAACATGGAAACAACCAAAGTACCCTGCGACAGATGACTGGATAAAGAAGCTGTGGTACATATACACAATGGAATATTACTCAGCTGTAAGAAAAGATGAAATATTGCCATTTGCAAGAAAATGGATGGACCTGGAGATCATCATGCTAAGTGAAATAAGCTAGACAGAAAGAACAAAGAACTGTATGACTTCACTCATATGCGGAATATAAAACTGAAAGCAACAAAGAGAAAAGAAATGAACAAACAAACAAACAACCCATGGACACAATCAATAGTTTAATGTTTATTTGGGGACAAGTGGGTCAGAGAGGGGAGAAAGGAGAGAGAGTGGGAGAGGAGGGAGGGAAGCTAAATATAAGGTGATGGAAAGAGAAGTCACACTGGGTGGTGAACTTATTATACAACAAGTTGACAATGCACTGTAGAATTGTATGCCTGAAACCTATGTAATCCTTGCTAACAGATGTCACCCCAATAAGTCTAACAATAAAAATGAATTAAAAAAAAAAGAAAACCCATAATTAAAACCACACATAAACTGTAAATTAATTTACAACAAAGGATCCAGGAAAGCATAATAAGGAAAGATAGTCTAACCTCTTTAATAAATGGTATTGGGAAAACTTGACAAAAACATGCAAAAGAATGAAACTGGATCACTCTCTTATACCATATGCAACAATTACCTCAAACTAGCTTAAAGACTTGAATGTAAGAACTTTTGAAATAATAAAACTCATTTAACAACAAAAGCAAAGGCAACAAAAGTAAAAATTAAAAAGTGGGACTACATAAAATCATAATAATAATAATAAACAGAGAAAAAGAAACCATTAATAAAATGAAGAAGCTACCTATGGACTAGGAGAAACTATTTGCAAATCATATATCTGATAAAAGGTTAACATCTAATATATGTAAATAACTCATACAACTCAATAACAACAAAACAATAATCCAATTAAAAAATGAGGATCTGAATAGACATGTTTGCAATGAAGACATACAGATGGTAACTGGTACATGGAAAGGTTCTCAACATCACTTAGGGAAAGGCAAATCAAAACAACACTGAGATATTACCTCATATCTGTCTGAATGGCTATTATCAAAAAACAAAGCAACAAGTGCTGATAAAGATTTTGGAGGAAAGGGAACCCTTGTGCACTGTTGGGGGGAATGTAAATCAGTAGAGCAACTATAAAAAAGAGTATGAAGTTTCCTCAAATAATTAAGAAAAAGAACTGCCATATGACTCACCAATTCCACTTCTGGGCATTTATTAAAGGAAACCAAAAAGCTAACTAGAAAAGCTATCTGTACTCTCAAGTTCACTGCAGCATTATTTACAGAAGCTAAGACACGGAAGCAAGTAAAGTGTCCATCAATAAGGAAATTGTGGAATACACACGACGGAATATAATTTTGTCATAAAAAGCAGGATATCTTGACATTTATGACAACATGAATGGAACTTGTGGGCATTAGGCTAAGGGAAATATGTCAGACAAAGAAAAATGTCATCTGATCTCACTTTTATGTGGAATATAAACAACAACAACAAACTCATAGGTACAGAGAACAGACTAATGGTTGCCAGAGGTGGTAGGTGAATGGTGGGTAAAATGGGCACACTTCCAGTTATAAATTAAATGAGTCCTCTGGATGTAACATACAGCATGATGACTGAAGTTAATAGTACTGTATTATATATATGAAAGTTGGTAAGAGCCTAGATTTTAAAAGTTTTCATGACAAGAAAGATTTGTAACTATGTGTGGTGATGAATGTCACTAGATTTATTGTGGTGATTATTTTGTAACATATACATATCAAATCATTATACTGCACACCTTAAACTAATATAATATTATATGTCAATAAAAAATGAGATGTCACTGCACACATTCAAAATGATTAAATAGGAGTTCCCTGGTGGTGGCTTAAGGCTTCGGCGCTGGCGCTGTCAACGCTGCAGCTTGGGTTTGATTCCCGACCAGGGAACTACCCACATACAAAAACAAAAACAAAAACAAAATGATTAAATAAAATTTTAAATGGTGAAAACAACAAACACTGGTGAAGATGTGGACAAACTGGATCACTAACATAATGCTGGTAAGAGTACAACATGGTATGGTTACCCTGGGTGTACTTTTAAAAACTATAAATAGACTTTCCATATGTGTTAGTCAGGGTTCCCCAAGAAACAGGCCCAATAGGATATATTAGCAGAAGCTCATACTGCAATCTTGAGACAGAATTTCTCCATCTTGAAGCAACCCACATTATGAAGGGCAATCTATTTTACTCAAAGCTAATTGAATGTAGATATTAACCCCATTTACAAAATCAAACATTAACAGCTACATTAATGTTTGATTAAATAACTGGTTACTATAGCTAGCCAAATTTTGGCATAAAACTAATCATCATACTATATGACCCGGCAATTAAATTTATGTACACAGAGAAGTGAAAATTTATTGTCACTCAGAAATTTGTACACTAATGTTGATTGTAGCTTGGTTTCATAGTCAAAATCTAGAAACTATGCAAATATCCTTTAATGGATGAATGATTAAACAAACTTTAGAACTTCCATATGAGAATAATTCATTAAAAACATATTGAAACCATGAACTATTAACATTTTCACACATAGCAACACTAACTAAGCACTAGAACTGGGTGTTTACCTTAGGTAAGTTTTGCCGAAATTGTTGCCAGTAGACTATCTGTATCAGAAATGAGACAAAGTGATAGTTAGAAATAAAGATTCCTAAATTTCACCATTCGATTAATATAAGGTTGGCAAGGCTATGCCATCTTAGCAAGTTGTTGGTACAGTGCTGCCAATGCAAGCACACGGTGGCAAGTTCATGAACTTAATGGTCAGATTTTGGGGACAATGACAGTTCTGATGGACATTCCAAAAAAAGAGCTCAAAAATTGCTTTGAAGGGTAGACTAGGTGCTGGCATCAGTACATAGCTTCCCAAGGGGAGTACTTCAAAAGTAACTGTAGGGATATTCAGCAATGAGGTATGCAGCACTTTTTCTAGGATGAGTTTGTGAAATTAATTGTCCAACTATATATATATATGTGTGTGTGTGTATATATACATATATATATATATATATATATATATATATATGCATATATATCATCAGTGGCATAGACAGCACAGAAATAAATTCTCACTTATATGGTCAATTAATTTATGACAAAAGAGGCAAGGACATACAATGGGGGGAAAGATGGCCTCTTCTCTAGGTGGTGTTGTCAAAACTAGATAGATTTATGCAAAAAATAAAATTGGACCACGTTCTAATATCATATACAAAAATAAACTCAAAATGGATGAAATACTTAAATTCAGAGTTGAAATTATTAAGTTCCTAGAAGAAAATATAGGCACACACAGACTGAAAGTTAAGGGATGATACAGATATTTCATGGAAGTGGAAACAAACAAACAAAAAAAGTGGGATAGCAATACTTACACCAAACAAAATAGACTTTAAAACAAAGGATATAACAAGAGACAAAGAAGGACCTAGTAATTTTACTGTTGGTATTTATCTGAAGAAACCCAAAATGCTACTTTGAGGGGCTATTGCATTCGTATATTCATTGCAATATTGTCTACAATGTCCAAGATATGGAGGCAGCCTGGGTTTGCATTGATGGATGAATGGATAAAGAGCAGGTGGAGCATATGTACAATGAAAAATATTGCTCAGTCATGAATGGAAACAGGTTCTTGCCATCTGTTGTGGCATGGATAGATCTGGAGGGTATTGTGCTGGCTGGAGTATGTCAGCCAGAGAAAGATAGATGTAATGTGATTTTGCTCATGTGTAGAATCTAAAGAACAAAATAAACAAAAAATAAAAAAAGAAACCACTCATAGATTGAGAGAACATTTTGATGGTTGCCAGATAGGAGGGGGTTAGGGGATGGGGGACAGAAGTGAAGGGATTAAGAAGTACAAATTGGTTGTTACACAGTAGTCATGGAGATGTAGGGTACAGCATAAGGAATACCACCAATAATATTATAATAACAATACATGGTGTCAGATGGGTATACTAGATTTATCAGAGTGATAGAAGGGAGAGGTTGGGGGTAGGGTAAAAAAGGTGAAGGGATTAAGAAGTACATATTGGTACTTACAACATAGTTATAGGGATGTAAAGTAAAACACAGGGAATAAAATCAATAACATGGTAATAACTATGAATTGTTATTACCCAGCTTGGTACTGGACTAGTCCAGGGAATTACTTCTTAAATTACACAAATGTCTAAAAACTATGCTGTAGACCTGAAATTAATATAAAATAATATTAAACATCAACTGCAATTGAAATATTAAAAAAAAAAGAGGTGGGGGAAAGTAAAGGGAAATAAGTTCACATTTCCAGATATAAAACAAGTAAGTCATGGGAATATAATGTACAACATAGGTTAATGCTATTGTGATAACATTCAAGGTCTGTCTGGAAAGTATCCAGCCATGTAATATGAAAAACAGAGGGAATTATGGCTGGACTTTTTCTGGACAGTCTTGGTATTACAGTGTCACATGGTTGCTGTACTTAACCATGATGATCACTTCTTTAGGTATACAAATGTTGAAAAACTATAGTGTACTCCTGAAACTAATATACTATTATATGTTAGGTATATTTTGATAGAAATTTTTTTTTTAAAGATCCGACATGGGTAATAGGTGGTGATGATAGCTGTCGGGACTGAGTCCTCCTCATTGGGTAAATATAGCTAATTTTGCAGGTAACTGCTGTCTAAGTTCTGTTACGGGCTCCATCTGGCTCACAGACCCCATGGATCTGGGAAACAGTGTCTCACACAAAGAGAGTCAATGTACACAGTATGTATAGAATTATGAGGACAGAGAGTAAAAAATGAAAACTGTTCAAACTAGGAGTCAATTTGACTCTACAAAAATTAATTTAGGTTGCAAAATATGCTGGAAACTGCAGGGAAGAAAAGGTGAAAGGTAAGAAACCCACATTTGGCAGATATGAAGAATAAGAGTGGGAGAGCATAGTAGTTAAAATAAGTACACATACAAATATTCCTCAAATAGAAAAAATAAGAGCTAGATGAGAAGTTATAAGAAAATTACAATTACTCTCCGTACTCTGCCTTGTCCCCCATTTCCCCATTTTATCTGGATTTATTAGTCATAGGACTCTTCTTTCCTAAGCTGGGATGGCTGTGCCATGGGACTATAGAGTTACCCAGTGTAGGGAGAGAAAAGGAGTAAGAGGTAAGTGTTGTAGACAAACACAAAATAAAGCCCAGGGAATAGGCTAAAGAGTAGGTGGATGCTGTTATTCTAAACAATTTAATTAACAATTAATTATGGGATCAATATGAAATTTATGAAAGATGATTGATCCTTTTTCTGATAAAGGAAATAAGAGAATGTCTTAATATCTAAAGAAATAATATTGGTCCAATTCTTCACCAACCCTCAAGTTTATTGTAGTCTGATAAAGTCCCAAGGCCAGAAACAGTATTAATCTCCTACACCTGGATATAAGCAGCCTGCAGTGACTCCTTCTAAGTGCAGAGAAGAAAACAAACAAATGAAGAGTCCATCTCAGTCAACTCTCTGCCCAAATTGCTGCAGTTAGAAATGCCAGTGAACTGGAGGCAGTGCTACATGGGAAGGCATAAATATCCTCAGAACGTGTTGCTCTCACTGGCCTCATGGAAAAGTATCTAAAAAAGAAATCTGAAAGTATGATGGGAATAAACATACTAGGAAATTAGTAAATGGTATTAGTTTACTGCTTTAGGTTAGAACCTCATAGTAAGGCATGTGTTTCTAATTTTGGATAATGTAAAAGCATATGTATACAGGTAAAGTGAATAAACTGGTGTGAAATAAATATTAATCCTAAACTACCATATAGAAAAGAATCAAGCTCTGATTCTTTTTTTCCACTTAGAAATAAACATTAGAGAAACAGAGATCTCATTACTCTTTGAACTTCTATAACATTGTTTTTACCATTAATTTTGCATTTAACATCTTGCCTCATATCGTCTAATTTAGATGTAATCATTCAACTATTTGGGGTTATTAGATATTATTAGAGGAAAAATGACCACTTATTTTTACCTTATAATGCCAGAAAAGCAGAACAGAATAAATGACACCATAGCTATAAATAAATGGAAATGTTTTCATAGGGAAGTGTTGATACTTTTGTTTTTCCTTTATCTGTCTCTTCTACTTGAGGGAATAAAGAGCATAAAGCATGCAATGAAAGATACATCAACACTGGTACAGAATAAATGGAAACAAAGCCCTTAAGCATAGTAATATAATAACAGAATTCTGTATCATGGGAAATTTGAAGCTGAGAACCTGACAGATGCTTCCAGGTTATGAAACAATTTTCTATAGATTGTGTGGCCCTATAAAATGCATGGAAACATTTACAAATATATGCTTTCTTGGGAGGAGTCTAAGTTTAAAACGAAGAATCTTAAATACATGATAAAATAAAAGTATTGATTTTTTTTTCCAGTGCTTCTCATTCTCCTTCCCTCTACAGACTTCTGACATGATCCTCTTAACATGTTTTTTCCCTCAGTCACTCAAGAAGGATTCTTCCATATCTTGGACAGTTATTTGTACTTTTTTGATATCCAGGCAATAAAACAAAGTTGATTTGAGAGCTAAAAGTATCATTGAAACTAGAATTTCAATAAATTGATTCTGAAAATGTTTTAGAGTTACAGGAGAAGTTGTAAATATAAAAAGGTAGGTGGCAGATAAATTATTGTGGCTGATTATATACATTACCTTCTTATCACCTAAATAAACAAAATACTCTTTTATTTTTTTCCAAATTGTATTTTTGAGGTACATGGGATATGTTTTCAACCAAGTACATTTGACATTAGGCAAAGGCATGGGGCTACCTATTTTCGATAGAAATACGTATGTGCATCTATTTGTTTACATGTATTATTGCCATAACAGTGTTCATCTGTCTACATTTGCATATGTTAACATAATTTTATATACCTATATTGTATCCCTAGTTTTGAAAGTATTTAAAGTTTATAGAGGGTGTGATTTAGTTATAAAATAATTATTGCTAGATTTACAAAATAATTAAAAATGTAATGAACATTTATAAAATGTTCACTAGCAATTAGATCCTTTATATTAATTTTAATTTTTATAATGATAGCTAAGACTATTACCCACCCCCATTTAATTTTCTCAGTATAAAACAACTAGTAAGTAGCTGAGAAGATTTAAAATAACATATTTTCTCTCCTGAGGTTATTTTCACATTAGGTTTTCTTGAGCAATACAGAATGTAACTAAAGACAGCATGTTTTGTTTTATTTTTTCCTTCAGGAATTGTGGTTTGTGTGTGGAGTATAAACATATATTTTAACTCTATAAATAAAGTATAATTTTTATTGAGAGAAAATAGTAAACTAAAGGGAATTTTATTACAGGTAACATCCAAGCAAGCAAAGAGGATGGGTAATTGATTAGATCACTGATAGAATACCTAAAAAACATACTCTGTAAGTACGCTACTTTATTAAGGGCTTCCTTATTCATAGTCAGCACAACTTTGAATTATATTTAAAAGGAGAAAACTTTACTGTTATATGTGTACTTTTAAAATCAATTCCCACTATTGCAATATTTCTCTAAAAACATCTTTGATTTGCAAAATTTAAGAAGTAATCACCATTTATTTGCTGTTACAAAAATAATTTAAAAGATAAAGTTTTTGACCTTTTAAAATATCAAATCATACCAATGAGTCCTTTTATAACCTTTTAGAAATCAAATTTGTCATACTATATTTGAGAGATCACAGAATTATAATTTCAGTTTCATTTATTGTATATTCTGCATCTCACTTCAAGAGAAAATTAACTAGGATGGGAGTAAACACATACTATCGCCACCCTAACTGTAACCCCTTTTGATATATTCATCATTCTGTTAATTATTATTCACTAAAAATTCTGCATAAGAGATGAGAAAAATAGGGCCAGAGGACCCACACAGTGGCAACAGAGACAAGAGCAGTCAGATCACCAGCTGTTGCTAGCCCTGCTATAATTAATATTTATGATTCTGAAAATATCAGAGCAATTTATTTATAAAGAACAAAGATATAACTGTGGTAATTTTTGTCTTAAAGAAAGTTTTATTTTACTTATATTGAAAGAAATGAGTAAAACTTCTAGAAGTGGAAATGGCCAAAATAGGGATGCAGTAGGAAAAAAGAAATAACAAGTACTTAAAATGAACCAACTTAACTTTTAAAGGTCTTTATGAGATTTGCTTGCCTTTATTACTACAGAACCAAGACTTAGTAACATCAGTCAACAAATGTTAATATAATCTAATACTACAACAAAAATCTCTTATTTTTACCTATATTATTTGGTGTGTTATTTGTAGATCAGCTTGATTGTTTTGAAGCTTATTTTAAGACTTTCACAGTGAATCTAGAGTGATCTTTACTCTAGGCCTAGTTTATCCCCTCTATCATAATGGAAACTTTTGAGAGTATCTCATAAATGTCGCATATATGCAGCAACATCTCTCCACTCTGAGTAGTAAATTTGAACGAATCACATCCCTGGGGAAGCTCAGGGAATTTCCCAGTTTACAGCTTCCCACTGATTTCCTTCTCTATGGTACTTCTTTGGTTGGGCTTCTGCAGTTCCACCTAGTGAATGTTCAATTTGGTATTTAGCCAAACATAATGGACTTTTAAGCAGATTTATGAAGTTCTTTCCATACACAGATCTCTTTCTCTCTCTCTCCAGTACTCCGTTCAGCAAATTCTAACTACCACATTCTCCCATAAATCTCTTCACCTTACCAAAGTTACTGGACTCTATTTGGGTTCCCCTCCCTTTGCCATGAGAAGCCAATTATCTCCAAGCAGAAAGACAGGACAGTGGTAAGGAGCATCTCATTGTTGTTTAATGTGGAGGTCAAGTCTCATATACTTACTCTTTCCTAGATGGAAATTGTGTGTGTTTTTGCTTCCCTTCCTCAACATGGCACCTGGCAATTATGATGAGGGGAAATCTGACCATGGCTTTGGTCCCAAAGCATCCACATGAAGCTCTTTGGTGTCTTTATTCTTAGCAACCACTCTCGGGGCTTTGCAGTCCAAAGGTCTCAGCCTTCCGGCAGTAGTTTGAATTGACATATTCACAGAGAGTAAAAGAAGTTGAAGTCCGATAAACTCTGTAATGGTTTCCTTTTTCTGATGTTTTAACCATTCGACTTTACTGTCCAGTTTCAAATGTAATAATTTCACACCAATGTTCTAGTTGTTTTGTTCTAAGCATTGGTCTTCCATTAGCTATTGCATCCCACTTAGAAACAGATGTTCTTCCCTGCATTTTCAAAGTGGTTCTCTTCTTCTAGAATCATTAAAACCAAATTTATTTTCCACAAATCATTGGACTAATATTCTAAATCTTTATAATGGTTCCATATTCTATATGTTTATAAGCTTTATTAAAAGATCACATTAAAGAGCAACACACACACACAGACACACACACACTACCTTTTTATTTAAACCTATGAAAACATCATGTAAATATTTGAATGAACAATTTTTTTAAAAGTATAAAAAACAATCTATATTGATTGTTATATGAGGGTGGGCTGATATATCTCGCATCCACTGTACTATTTGTGTTATTAATATGTTAAAGATATCTTGGTATTCTTTTTTTTTACAAGAAAAAATATTTTATTAAATATATGCTTTTTTGAAATCCAACACAATAAATTAGAAATAATACATGATGCTTTATTAATTACCGATGAATTATAAGCTTCATAAAATGTCACCAAACGACAATGATGTGAATGGATATTTCTTCATTTTTGCCTCTGACCTCTCCCAGCCTTTCAGTTTGCACTCTGGCAACATAGAAATATGACAGCTTTCTGGGAAAAATCCAGCCATAAATGCCTCTTATTTTTCATATTACATGGCTGAATATTTTCCAGATAGCCCTCATAATTCTAAATTCTTGCACATATGAGTAGTATACAAATTACCTGTCACTGTACTCTCCCCTAAGCCTTTATGTATGATCAAAAGCCATACCTGCTTAGACTAAAGTTCTCTCCCATGGCATTAAGTCTGGGACGCCTTTAGAAAACTTATCACTGTCAAAAAGGTCAGATTAATTTTTTTCCCCACTTGTGAGGAAAACCAATGTAACAGGGGAGAAATTTTCCTTTTCATAGATGGAAATCACTGTTCTTAGTCTCATCCCTTGCACATATTAGGGGGTGTTGGTATGGAATTTAGATCATTTATAACACTGAAAACTCTAGCAATTCCCATGCAAATAATATCCTACTCCAGTGGTAAAATGTAGTTATACATAGAAAAAATTAAGAAGCTTTAGAATGAAGTTTGAGTCCTGAATCCCACACACTTTTCAGAAGAACAATCTTATATATAAAACTATATTAATCTGTGGTGATTTATTTTTCTAACTTTAATTTCTTCCCCAGATATGATGTCAATACTGTGAAGAGTCTATTAAGCATACATTATAATGGAATCATGCATTTCGTAAAAATAGCACTCAAATATAATTATGGTAGAAATGAAAAATTGAAAAAGTAATTATACTAACGTAATTACTTTAAAGATGATCACGTCACATTTGAGAAAACACAGAATTTTTATGAAACAATACGTTTTGTTTATTTTTTGCATAGATTATTAATTTGTATAAATAGGTATTATTATATATTTTGAAGGCAGGGCTTGCCATTAATATGGACTATATAGTCTACTAAATAACAATCACATTATCCAATTTTAAATAAATTATGTTTTAATTAAGTTTTGCCTTGCTAACAATTTAGTTTAGAAAATACCTTGTTCTAGCCATAGCCAAAGATGTTGATCATATCAATTGACTATTATTCCAAAACATCTGAAATTTTTAGGGTCTATGGCTTATGTTCACAAATGCCCCAGTTCATTGCAATGATAGACAGGAAAAACATTTAACATATCCACCCTAGGGAATCAGCACATCCAGGAAGAAAATTGAAATAGAATATGCTATTATTGCTTTTTAAATCTTAGATATTTAAGCATTCTAAGCATATTTAATGTTGAGAAAATAACTTTTTCACTTCATTAAACAAAATAAATATAAGCCAAATTAATAAGCATTTTATTGTAACTGAAGGAAGATACAACTTATTACAATGATAAAATTATAGTAAAATTAGAAATGAAAATATTAGATCACACCTTCCTAACACACATTAGCATACTTGAATTATATATTTGTATGTGTGTATCTATTTATATACACGGACTGTCTGCAAAAAATCCAGCCATCAATGCCTCCATTTTTCATATTACATGGCTGCATACTTTCCAGATAGTCCTTGTATACATATTTATATAATACATAGTAAATATATATACTTACATATTATTTATATTGTATATATCTGTATGTATGTATCTATTATATATAAATATGTATACATGTTAATATATATTTTTGTGTGTGTGCATACTTAGGATGTGTGACATGCTTGATGGTAGAAAAATTTTAAAAAAAGAGTATGAAATACAGAATGACTGGGTTTGGGTGAGGGGCAGAAAAAGTTTAGTTTGGAAAACAGGCTAGTCAGGAGAGCTAATTTTTGAGCAGAGATTTTAGTGATGTGAGGAATGAGACATTAAGGGATCTGTAGAAGATAGACAGTGGAAAGTCTACCGTATAAGTGTTATAGAAATAGAAGTCACTGAAGCAAGAATTTGCTTAGCATGTTCCACAAACATATACTTATTTAGTAAAAAAAGCTATTGTGTTTTACATGCAAAAATTTTTCTTCCTCTATGTAGCCCATTATTTTATTGTTAGTTGTACTTTGCATTTATAATTTACTAAAGTCTAACTATCTGTAGTCCCTTATTGTCTTCATTGACCCTCAGATCACCACATTTAAAGGTGTAGAAAATTTAAACTAACATCTCCTAATATGTGAAATATACTTTAATTTTAATTTCATCAGAGATCTATTGACTTTTTCTTTTATTTTACCATCAAGCATCCAAACTATACTTTAGTTAAAAGGAGAACAGAATATCGATTTCTGTTTTTAATATGATTTTCAACAAATTGCTTTACATTACTTAATGTTAATCACTACAGTGTTTTTGCAGGAGATATCAAAAGACAACAGTAAGTCCAAGGCTAAAATTTTATGTTTTCATTATTCATTAGGATAGTTGGATTTTGAGGCATTTTATGAAAACAAAAATGGCTAAGCATGAAAATGTTACTTAAATAAAAAAAAGTTCTGTTATTTTATAATAATATATACTATTAAGAGCAGTGAATGCATAATATGTTGGCTAAGATTTGAGTCAATATATATTATTGTCCTTAAAATAAATAGTTTTTTCAATCACACTTTACTCCGCAGATACCAACATATCTTTCTTTATATTGCAGCTCAGTTCCTTAGATGAGTTGATTTTTTCTGTTGTTTCTGATTCTTCTCTTCTAATTAGCTTTGGAACTCACTCCATACATGCTTTTACTCTTAACACCCCACCAAACTGACTTTCTCTCTCTTGCTCTATGATTCTCTTTCTTACTTTTTCTAGATAGATGATAGATAAAGGATGATAGATGATAGATAGATAGATTAGACATATAGAGATCTTTATGGGATATAAAAATGATAAAATAAAGTGATACAAAAATAAAATGAATTTTTATAAAAGTGAGAAAATGATTATTGAAACCACATATCCTTGAGTAAGCAACAGATTATGGGTTTTGCTGCATGAAATTAAGGGTTGGCCAAAGCTAGGCGCATTGTCAGTCTCTTCATAGTAACAACAAAAAAAGCACAGCACATGGTCCCTGATGAAAGTAGTTTTATAGATCTTGCGGTGGCAATGTGTGTGGTCTCATTTGATTATTTATATTTTCTCTAGCATAAGATGATCAGCAGAGAGAGAGAGATAGTAAAAGAGAAGGAAAGATGTGAATAGATTAGGAAAACATAGTGTGTCCTCAGGGTAATATTAATATCTCATTGATGGTTAGTAATCATGGATTTGACATGAGACCAGTCAGCAAGGATCTGTGATTTTCTCAAGCCACATTGGTCTATGTGGGCATAGACCTAGAGGCAAAAGTAAAATGAATTCTTTAGAATTTTAGATATCTATAATTTGTACTGATACCTAAAATTATACGAGTTATAGTTAAAACTAAATTGCACTTACTGAGTGGCTTTTTCCAAGACTTTACCTATGTAAGTTTTTTAATCCTCAAGGCAATCCTATAAGGTTGATAGCATTGTCCTCCATTCATTTTACATGAAAAAAAAAACAGACAGATAAATTAAGAAATATGTTCAAGTCACACAGCTAATAAAAGCGGAGCTATAACATGAACCCATGTATGCTGGCTCCAGCATTTAGTTTATGAACTACAAGTTATGCTGCCTATTTTCATATTGTTTTATCTTTTGGCAATTGTGTCTTCAACATCAATTCTCCAGTAATAAAAGTACTGCCATGACAGATTTGTCAAAAATTCATATTATGAATACATGTTTACACATGGCAAATATAAAGGATTGGTAATGATCTTTTGTTAAACTCAATGATTTCTCTCTAATGTTTTTGTCAGATGAGATTGGAAAGTAATGTGATTTTAATAACAATTTTTAAGATTTTATAAAGAATCAGTGACTTTTATAAAACCACAATAGGCAAAGGAAAACTGTATAACTCCATAATCTATAATATATCACTATATATTGATTTTGTAGGTGAATTTTGCTCAACTAGGCTATTCCACCTCAATTTATCTTTATCTTTCTATCTTTCCAACATTGGTGTGTCTCAGAATTGAGTACTTGGAACTCTTCTGTTTTTATCTCTTAATCCCTAGTTGATCTCATTAAAATTAAATCTATGTTTTGAAATAGCATCTGCATTAATTAATCAGGTATATTAATTAATAATATACTCTTATTTTTCTTTCTCACCTATTTACATCCATTGTGGGTTGACAGATTAAGACTGTTTACAAGGAGATACTCAGAGATTTAGGCTAGCAGGTTCACCATCATGAGGTGCAACCATCTCAGAATGAGACTGTAAGGTATGCTTGAACATGAGAAGAGAACTTGGAGAATTATTTCCTGACTTCTGAATGATTCAAACCAAATGTGACATACATCTTTTTATTCATATTTTGTCAGCTAATGGAGGTCATGTGGGCATACTTAACTTGAAGTCAGCCAGGCGTGTTTTTATGCCATATGTTTTGGAAGAAGAGAACTGGAAATATTGGTCAATATTAGTAATCTTTATCATACCCAGTTAAGGGGCAATATTTTTTCATTTATATCTTCAGCCTTGACCTCTGTAATTCTTATACATATACAACTACCTACACTAGATCTCTACTTGCATGTTTAACTGGCAGTGAAGCTTTAATAAACCCAAACCATGTAACCTTTTATAGCTGCTCACTCTACGGTCTTCTATGTCCCCATTCTTTCTATTACTCAGAGCAAAAAGATCTTGGAGTCCTCCCTGTCTTTCACTTTTTTCTTACACTCCATGTCCAATCCATCATAAAATACTGTTGATTCTATCTTCAAAATATCAAGAATTTGATGTTATCAGCATCACAACTACCAGTCACCCTAGTCCAAACTACATTCATCTTATCTATAGCCAAAGTAATCTTTTGAAAACATAGCAATGTTTCCATTATTATAAAGTAAAAGCTAAAGACCTTAAAATTTCTCTTAACATCCCTGCTTGAACTATAGTTTAACCCCCCGTCCTTTAACAATTCTCTTTGTAAAATTTTTTCTCACTGCTTCCCAGCCACACTGTTCTCCTTGTCATTTTTTATACACATATGTCACACTCTTATCTTGGGAGATTTGAATTATGCTCTTCTTGGCCTGTAACATCTTTACAGTAGACAACTAAATAGTCACTACCTTAACGAAATGATCAAGGTTAACATCATTCATAATGAGTTGTATTGATAGCATGTATCTCTTGCTAGGAACAATGAAATCAGTAATTCACCTCTGAAAACAGTAATTTACTTCTGTGGTACACTCCCTACAAAATCCATAACTCTAACATAATCATGTAAAAATATGAGACAAACCAAAATTGAAGAAAATTTACAAAATTCCTATTCACTGCTTTTCAAAGTATTAAGATAATTAAAAATGTCTCAATGATAGACTGATTATCCACAATGATTTAGAAACAGTATTTTTCTCCATGTTCAGATACTCTGAAATTATTATTTAAATCAAAACTGGCATATATATTTTATAAAAGCATTGTGTGCACTATATTAAATTTATTTATAATTAGATTATGTTTATTTATGAATGTGTTAAGTACAACATTAAAGCAGTTTATATTAGATTACCTAAAAAGAAAATAATTTTACATTACTAATATAAATTACTAATACATTACTAATATAGCCTTTTTCAAGTACTTCTCTCACATGGTGTTATTTATTGTTCCCATACATTATATAGTGGTTCTCCATATTGTGGAACATTTGGAATTTTGTTACTAGATTCTGACAGTTGAAGGTCAATCAAAATTGATAATATTTATTATTTATGAGTTTTTTGCTTAGTGAATACTGGAGTCATAAAGTAATTTTACTTTATGGAGTGCAGAGAATGCTTCAGAACAAGAGGGACACCTGCCCTTAACAAAGTACAATCTATTATTTAGTGGATTACATTTAACAAAGTGCCAAAATTATATTACCAATAAGCAAGCATGATTAACTTCCAGTGATGACATATTTTATAGGTAGCAGAGAATTTTTGTCCTCTGTGCAAAGACAATATTCTCAAAATGGTGACCCTGATAAGAAATGAATGAACTTGAATAGATGAGCTACATTTTATATTTTTGGTTAAAAATTACTTACATTCTATGACTTTTTATTAGAAAATTGAAACCTAGGATAATTTGTTTTATTATACTATTATAATCAATTGCATTAATATTTTTTCTCTCATACAGAGTATCACAAAAAGTCCCTTGTTACTGATACCAGCCAGTTCGTTTAGAATTACTTTGTAGGAATTAGAGGTTGAAAATAACTCACATTCCGCTGAAAGCTATTTTCTTTACATTCACCTAAGAGGCATTGAGAGAGATCATTCACTCATCCCACAGAACAAGGACCTAGGGATGAAAAGGTGAAAAACCACATGGTCTCTACCTTTAACTGGCTTATGTTATTCTGGGGCCATGGATAATATGAACAAACTATATAATAGAACATGATCACTTAAATATTTAAAACTTTGGGAGTTGAAGAACCAAGAGAAGATATGCAAAAAAATTTCAAGAAAAGGGAAAAAAAATAGGAAAACATTTCAAAAGAGGACCAAATGCTGATATGAACAAAATTAATCATAGAATTTATCTGTGGGGAGGTGATTGTTTAACCTAGCTAAGGGCTGTTTTAGTGGAATAATAAAAGTTACTGACTGGAGTGACTTCTAAACAAAAAAAACAACAAAAAAAAAAAAAAAAAAAAAAAAAAAAAAAAAAAAAAAAAAAAAAAAAAAAAAAAAAAAAACAAAAATTGAGAAAAATTGGTGAAACAGAATGTAGGAAATTTAGTGTAAAGGGAAGATTCCTCAGGATTTAGCTAGAAGAGAAGGCAGTTAAGAGACAGCTTTTTTTTTTCTTTGATATGGAGTTATTAGAGTATGCTGGTGAGAATGAATGAGCCAAAAATGAAAAGAACGGTTAATGTTAACTATAAGAACACTGCTACAACAGTACACTTGAGCAGATAGTGGTGCATGAGATCTGGAAGTGCATGATTGGGGAGGTTTGTTTTATCTAGCAGGAAGCGGAGGTGTTCATCCTTAAAAGTGTAGATGTAGACAGGTACCCAGAAAGTGGTAGGACATACAAAAACTGTTTTATAATTACTTCTCAGAGGGATGTCATCAAAATGCCAGTGTGAGAGGAGACTCTTGAAATCTGTCCTGGAAAATACAAATTCCACAACTAAAATCTAACAAGGGAATCCCTAAATTACTTCTCAGTGAAATTGGATGCATAGAAGGATGCATAGTTAAAAAATAGTCTTCTATGAGAACTGGGGAGGGAGGCATATATGAATGAATCAACCAGTAAAGTATAGTGGGATTGTTTGACATCCCAAGGATCTATCTGAAGTTAGCATTCAAGACTCTCAATTGAGAAGAGATTATTTTTCCTTCTTTCAAACAACATTAAGCTAGGTGTGTCAAGGGTAAAATCTTAAATTGAATTTATCTGGAGTTGGGATTTTGTTTGAATGTGTGAAAAGGAGTGAGTATAATACTAATAAAATCTAAGGAGCAAAATGAAGACAGGAGAGAATAGAAGTCACTGAAATGATGGTACAATATAGCGGTTGGGGGTAGAGGGTCATAGGTTTTAGTGAGTCAAGGAAAGGAGAAAGGGCACAGTTAGAATGATCCTTGATAGAAAGAAACAAGTGTTATATTGTAATAGGTGGCATGTAGTAGATGCTTTATATATACATATTATTTTAAAATAAATGTCATTTTAAAATATGTTAAATGTGTATCATATAAACATTTAGGAACAAATACTAATAAAGCCCTCTATGAAAGGCGGTATAATTCGCATCTCACTGAGGTGATTTTTATTTAGAAAAAGAAGACCTAAAAACTTCATTAGGTTGAGGCTGGAGGCCATTTGTCTGGATCCTTTCACTTTTACCCTCTTGAGGCAAGAAAAAAAATTCTTAACACACTGGGAGAAAAGTGGGTCGTGAACCAAGAAACAGGACTGGGTGAACTCAGCTCTCAACACAAATTCTGACCTCATTTTCTATAATTCTGTACATCTTCCTCTATAGTAGCTTACCAAAAATGATATTAAATAACACGTGAAACGAATATACTCTTAGAATTCAAGCTTTATTTTTCTCACATATTACTCTTTTACATTTAACAAATTTATGGTCTCAAAACCCAAAGTTGTTTTGTCTTCATTTTTATTCTCTCTTTCTGAATAAGTAGACTGTGGCATACAATAGAAAAGACAGGATGATTTTTCATCATTAACTTTTATTAAAGGCAGATATCAATGTCAATCTAACTTTCCATGCTTTCGCTTCACTGATTCTTAATAAAGGAATTAATGTAGAAAATAGGAGGAAAATGGGTCTTATATGACCCATTTCACATTAAACAGTTGCTTTTAAAAGCATGCAATAAATATTTTTAAAGTAGTAAATGTAAACAAGGAGAG
Organism: Lyroderma lyra; assembly: GCA_004026885.1. Classification (NCBI taxonomy): domain Eukaryota; kingdom Metazoa; phylum Chordata; class Mammalia; order Chiroptera; family Megadermatidae; genus Lyroderma; species Lyroderma lyra. The sequence continues at coordinate 184,280 of PVJL010001104.1, read as the reverse complement.
TAACTTTTAGGTATATATTGTTAGTTGTTGCTAGTTTGTGCTGAAGTATACATGAAAAAGAGGGAGGGGAAGTTAGCTTAATAGAAATTACTGTCTTAGTCTTCTCAGAATGCCATGACAAAATACTATAGATGGGTGATTTAAAAAACAAATTATTTCCCACCACTCTGGAAGCTAGGAAGTTCAAGATTGAGGTACCAGTAGGTAGGTTTTATTCTTAGTACTCTTCTCCTGACTTCAAAAGCTTCTCTCGTACTGTGTGCTCATAGGACCTCTTTGTCCATGTTTGTAGTAGGGAAGACAAGACAGCAAATTCCCTAATATCTCTTATAAGAGACTAATCCTATCACACCAGGGGCTTGCTCTCATGTCTTCATTTAACTCTAATTACCTCCAAAAAGGCATTAGCTCCATATGTTATCATATTGGAGGTTAGGGCTTCAACATACGGATTTTGAAGGCACATAAACATGAATTCATAGCACCTGCTTATAAGAGATCTTCAGGTGGTAGAGGAGGAAGGGGAAGCCAAATATATGGTGATGGAAAGGAAAAAAAAAAGAGACCTTCAATACTTTCAAGAAGAAGGTAATATTTGATAAAACATCTGTGAATATGTTAGGCTTTACTTGAAAGAATAGTGTTGTTTCTGACCTCTCCAGAATATCCATGTTTAATCTCAAGTAGTCTATCCTGTGCAACACAGTGAAATTCAGTCTAAAATGGTGCCTCAGAGAACAGCAGGCTACCAATTAATCTATCATTAAACTGACTTTTAACATTCCTGTAATTTTACTTTGAGAATTGAAAAAAGTAATTTTAAGAGAGAGTGAGTGACTATATTTATGCATATGTACATGGGCCATGTCTTCAGTAATTGTTTGCAATGATAGCTTAAATTGAACAAAATGACAAACTAATGATATTTTCATCTGTATTTGCTCCTCTACTCTGTATTGCAGATGAGAGTGGTTTTACTACAGTGATTTCTGTAATTATCCTTTAAGTAGCTGATAATATAACTAGTGAAATGTACTAAAATAGAAATTCTCAAGGCATATCTCTCATGATAATAATGTGAGTGGCCTAAAAAATATCATTAATTAGATAAATTAAAGAAAAGTGGTTGTAAAAATCATTGGGTAGGTAAATTGAATTGGTTTAAATAAGGTAAAATAGATTCTGTACTGTGAAATGTTTCAGTTTGATATTTTATGATATTTTGTTAATACACACACACACACACAAATATTTCTGTGTATTCTCTAACACATTTGAACACAGAATGATTTATTTTATGGAACACAGCCTGGGGTTGCTATAACACAGAGCAATTTTTGGCACGTAAAAATGTGACTTTCTCTTTAATTTTTCTCTTCATTACAACAAGCACTGAGAAGGAAATAAAAGGTTAACATACATATTTTTTAAAAGAATTTCATCATCAGATAAATTTAGGAAACACTGGTTGTCAACAAGGCTTAAACAGGGAATTAAGTACCAGAAAGCTTGTTTTGGAGCCTGGAACTAATGTATTATCAGCACTTTGAGATCTGGAGAACTACTTAACTTCCTCTGCTTATAGAATATTTATCTATGAAACAGAGTGAATTAATAACATCCAAGAGTAATATTAACACCTGATAAAACAGTGATTAAATTTGGGCCCACTGAGCATGAATCTGTTTATTCTCAAGCATATTCATTTTGGAAAATATAGAAGCCAATGCATGAACTGAGAGACAGTTAAACAAGAAAGTCCTTCAAACATTGGTAAATGGTATTGGTTAAACTACAATGCCCTCCAATTTATACACTGGAGTCTTAATCCCTCAGTACTTCAGAATATGAGCCTACATGAAAATACAAAAGTTATATATGTAATTAGTTAAGATGAGGTTATACTGAGTAGGATGGGCCAGACAGCTTCAATAGTGAATTCTACCCAACATAAAAAGTTTACACCAATATCTGTCAAAGTCTTCCCAAAAATAAAGGCAAAGAGAACATTTTCTAACCCATTCTGTGATGCCAGCATTATCCTGATGCCGAAGGCAGATAAAGGTATCATAAGGAAAAAAAAAATCCACATCAATATTCTCTATGAATATACATGAAAAATACCTATCAAAATATTATCAAACCTAATTCAACAGCATATAACAAGAGTTATACAACATTATCAATTGAGATTTATCCCAGGATGAAAGGTGTTTCAACATGAAAAAATAAATTAATACAATTAGGGAAATGAAGAAAAAATAGACCATTCAATTATATAGATATGAAATCTAACAAAAATAGGACTTCATCAAAATTAAAAACTGTGCATCTAAGGACATTATCAAGAAAGGAAATCACAGAATACAGGAAAATGTTTATAAATCATATATCTGAAAATATTTTAATATCCAGAATATAAAAAAATATCCTACACTCAATAACAAAAACATAAACAACCCAGTTAAAAATGGGCAAAAGACTTGAATAGGTATTTCTCCAAAAAATATACAAATGGCCAAAAAGTATGTGAAAATAAGCTCAGCATCATTAATTATTAGGGAACTGTAAAAGGAAACCAAAGTGAAATATGGCTTCATGCCAACTAGGATGGTATAACAAATAAAAAAAATACTTCTTGGTGAGAATATGGATCCCTTCTCCATTACTGATGGGAATGTAAACTGATCCAACTTCTGTGGAAAATAACTTGGAAGTTCCTCAAAAAATTGAAGATAAAATTACCATCAAACCTAGCAATTTCACTTGTAAATACATACTCAATTACATAAAAACAAAAACCAGAACAAATTCTGGCACAAGAATTTTTACAATAGCATTATTCATAATAGCAAAATGATGAAAACAACCTAAACATCCATCAACCAATGAATGTATTAATGTAAACAATATTCAGTATATCCATTCAATGGAATATTATTGAGCCAAAAATAATAAAGTTCTTTCACATGCTGCAACAAGAATGAGCATTAATATTACATGTAATAAGCCAGAAAAAAGAGGACAGATATTGTATGAATCTACCATTATAAAATACATATAATAAACAAATTCATAGAGACAGAGAGTGAATTTAATTTCACCAGGGGCTGGGAGAGATGAAAATAGAAAGTTATTGTTTAATCAGCATATAGTTTCTGTTAGGGGTGATAAAAAATATTGACAACAGTAGTTATGATTATACGATACTGAATTAATAACATTGAATTGTATACTTAAAAATGGGTAAAATGTCAGACTTTATTATATATACAAGTGCTGTCTGAAAGTATCCAGCCATACAATATGAAAAATAGAGGCATTTATGGCTGGATTTTTTCCAGACAGCCCTCATATATCCACAATAAAAAAGAGCAGATTTGAATAAACCTTATCTACAATAAACACACAAACAAATAAACATATAATTGCCCAGATAATAATATTTTCTTTTTTGACTTAGAGGAAGGGTGCAAAGTTAAAATCTACTGTGAGAATAGGTAACCCTAAACCAACCACTTAATGAGTTTGTTACTTGAAATCGCTGTTTCACTGTAATTCCTATTATTTAAAATCTAATGTGGAAAATTAAAATAATAGCGATCTTGGGACCTTCTTAATTCATCTAATATCTTCAGTGGTGCTCACAAATAAAATTCTAAAGTTTTCCTTGAAAACTCACAAACTTATAAGGAAATAAGGCACTGGAAGAGAGATGTAGAAATAATAGACTACAGTATTTGACTTACGGAGATTCACATTTTGAAGTGATAATGCCTAAGATTTTTTTCAGAATTCCTAAAAGACAACTAAACTTAGTTTCAGAACTCAGTAATTACAAACAGAATAAATAGAGACCAACACCTGTATATACACTCGTGTATTAATAACAGTTTAGATATTAACATTATAAAATAGTATTTTAAAATAGTTGGGAGGTTGCAGGGTCATCTAAAAAATGGCTTCTTATAAGAAATGAAGAAAGCAAGAAGAGACTGAAATAGCACATTTAATACAAGTAAGAAGATAAATCCTATTAATGCTAAAGAAGCATAAAGTATTTATACACTGAGTCTATAAACACAAATTAATATAATGGATTAGAACTATATATAAAGGCAAGTGAATGTTTTTAAAAAGTGTCATAATGAAAGGGTGCTCTGATGTGTTTTGTTAGTAATGATTTTTATTTCATATACTCTATATTGTACACATTTAATGTCTTGTTTCAATACACTATACCTTTAATGTATACTCACAATAATGTATTTACCTAAAGAATATTTTCACAAATAAAAAAATTCCCTCAGAAATGAAAGACAAGAGAGCACAGAGTAATATCTATAATTTTCAGAAAACCAATATACATAAACGCCACACTTCCTAATAAACCAAAAATATACCAACATATAAAGAGAACAAAAGAGTATCATCACATACTTAGGAATTCTAAATTTAATTTAACTATACTTATTCTTTAAAAAAATGACTTGAACTCATATTTTTATAAATAAAAAATTAGTCAAAATTAAATGCTTAAATAGGAGAAATAAAAAAATTAAATTCCTCATCACTTAAAAAGTGTTAAACATTTGTCTTTTTTAATTAATTTTTCTGTTTTCTTCAGATAATTACTCAAGAGTGGAATTTCTGGATCATATAGTAGTTCTATTTGTAGTTTTTTGAGGAATCTCCACACTTCTTCAAAGTGGCTGCATCAACTTGTAGTCAAACAAACAGTGCAGAAGGCTATGTTCACTGCAGCATTATTTACAGTGGCCAAGATATGAAAACAACCTAGGTGACCACGTTGTGATTTGCAAAAAAAGGATGGACATACAGAGTATTAAGATAAGTGAAATAAGACAAAGATACATACAGCATGGTTTTATAATATTATACTTATATATGGAATTTTTAAAAAAGAAGAACAAATGAATAAACAAAACAAAAATATTCAGAGAAACAAGGAAAAAACTGATGATTGCCAGAGGAGAATGGCGTGCAAGGATGAGTGAAAAATGTGAAAGGTAATATAGTCAATAATAGTATGATAATTTTGCATGGTGCTGGATAGTTATTAAACATAATGTGGTGAGCATATTGTGTACACCTAAAACTAATAATATTGTATACCAACTGCACTTTAATTAAAATAGTGTTAAACATCACATTGAAATAATTATTTTCAATGTATACGCCCACATGTTTCTAAGGAATAAATACATGATATAAAAATAAGTTGTTTTTAGTCTGTATAATCTTATCAATCAATCTAAGTAATTTGGGGATCTGAAACTCCCCCTCATTGCCTATTTAAAAAAAAAATCAATTCTCAGATAAAGTGGTATTCTTAATTTTGACCATCTGTGAAAATAATAATACATATTAAGGTTTTGATATTTGTATTTACATATTAATTGTTATATTTTTATAAAAATTGTTTTCTCTTATTTATATACATTTACATTTATCTATTCACATTTTCATTTACAGATAGACGTGAAAATTAAATGATTTTTAGAACAGAAGCTGACATTATTTTGCCGTTCAAATAACTATCAAACTAACAGAAAGTTTAAATTCTGATAATAAATAACAGGTAAAATTAGAAGGTTACACATGTTATGCTATATAATCTTATATTTTAGAGTTAAAAATAATTTTACCAATCACCTAATTAAATTTCCTATTGTATTAAAGGTATAATAAGCTCCCAAGTGGTTATAACTTACCAAAGTCACATAGCTGAAAATGTAGTAAATTGGAGTGATAATACAAGCTTAAATTTCTGTTACTACTTTTATTTAATAATTCACAAGAGAGATTAAAGAATTAAAATATCATTATCGAAGTTATATAGTCTTGTTATGTGCAATTACCAAGTCAATTAGTTTCTGTAGTTTGAGTTTCAAGTATTGTATTTTTTAAATATCTTTTGCTGGTTTACACAGAGGAATAATTTATAATCCATTTAAGTTTACTATTAATAGCATTCATAAGAGGGCTATAATCCTTCAATAAGCATGCTTTAATTAGATGTAGAAAATATTTATAATTAAAACAGACAAAACCATCACAAATCTTTGTTAAATGTTTGAAACATAAAATTCTGTTGACAGTAGATACTGAATTATAATTTGGTACAACGCATTGCCCAATATTTGCTGTTGTAGTAAGTTACACAAAAATTGGAAAGGAATTATAAATTTATAGACAGAAACCAACACAAACTGTAGTATATGCCAAAAATTTATATTAATATATAATTGAAAACATGCATATTTAAAATAATGAAAAATTACACTGGTTTACAGTATTATAAACCATTGGTCCACATGTAGTATTGGATTACAAGTACAGTTCCCGAATCAAGTGTTTTGAGTTATAATTCTGGCTCCTGGATCACCATTTCTGGAACTTAACTCATAGTGTTGATTTAGAATAATTAGAATTAATAAATATTAAAAACATTCAGAAGAACGATTGACATATAGAAAATATTCAATCAATATTAAGTTATCATGGATAGTATAATTCATTATATCACTGCTATTGTTAAAATGATATGGAGTTAAATGGATGTAACTAAGAAATTGGAATAATGAGAATGAGATATTAAAATAATGCAAATTAACTCAAAGAAAGGCAGTGGTGGTGGTGTTGAGATTTAAGAGTTGAAGCTGAAGGAGGGCATATATGGTCTCCTGGTAAATAACAAAACCCAGTTATTTTCACACCGCTGTCCCAGGCTGTAAATTATACCAGTGCCTCCATCCTCCCTTAGGAGTGATAGGGAGACAGGTTCCAAGGGAGAAGTTTGAAGGACTTTGCTCCTGCATTTGTGTTTGAGCTTTACTTTAACCCCTCTCATGTCCTGTAGACATTTTGAAATGCTATCATTAAAACATATTAATTCGACTTGTAAAATAATTGTATAATAATGGATGTTACTGGATTTCCTATGTGGGTAGAAACTGCAATGTCTTCTGCGCTCATGCATATTAACACGCAAGTGCTGGTGTGGTGGTCGCTGTTTTCTTGCTTCTTGTATTAATTTGTTAGGGCTGCCATAATAAAGCACCACAAACTGAGTGGCTTAAACAACAAAAATATATTGTCTTACAGTTCTGGGAGCTAGAAATCCTGGAATAAGATATTGGCAGGCAGGGTTGATACCTTCTGAAGCTGTGAGGAAGAAGTTATTCTAATTTTATCCTTTGCTTCTGCTGCTTTCCTGGCAATCCTTGGCATTCCTTGGCTTATGGAAGCATCATCCTTATCTCTGCCTTTATCATTATGTAGCCTTTCTCTCTGAATGAATGTCTGTGTCTGTATTCAAATCTTCCTTTTTTATAAGTTCATAGTGATAAATGCCTACCTCAAGAAACAGAAATCTCTCAAATAAATAAACTCACTTTATACCTAAGAAACTAGAAAAAGAATAAAGCCCTAAGTTATAATAGAAGGAAAAAAATGTTAAGAGTAGAAATATATGAAACAGGGACTAAAAAACAATTAAAATTTAATGAAACTAAGAGCTAGTTCCTTGAAAAGATATATGCAATTGACAGATCTTTAGATAGACTCACCAAGGAAAAACACAGAGAACTCGAAGAAATAAAATCTAAAGTGAAAGAGAAGACACTACAACTGATATCACAAAAATATAAAGTATTGTAAGAAGCTATTATTAACAATTATGCACGAATAAATTGGACAATCTATAAGAAATAGATAAATTCCTAGAAACCTACAACCAAGACTGAACCATGATGAAATAGAGAATCTAAACAGACCAATTACTAGCAAAGAGATTGAATCAATAATTAAAAACTCCCAATAAACAAAGTCCAGAACCAAATGGCTTCACTGGTGAATTTCTACTAAACATTTCAAAGAAAAATTAATTCCAACTCTTTTCAAAACATTTCAAAAAATAAAAAAGGGGGAAACTTTTCCAAACACATTTTATGAGGCATTACCCTCATATCAAAACCTGACAAAAAATACCAGAGAGAAGAAAAATTATAGGACAGTATCTCTAATAAACTTAGATGCAAAAACACTAGCAAAATATTAGCAAACCAAATATAAAAATACAATAAAAGGATCATATACCATCAGCATATGAGATTTATTCCAGGGATGCAAGAATGGTTCAGTATCTGCAAATAAGCCAATATGATACATCACATTAACAAAATGAACAATAAAAATTATATGGTCATCTCAATACATGAAGAAAAAGGCATTTAACAAAATTCAATATTCTTCTATGATAAAAGCCCTCAACAAAATAGATATAAAGTAAATGTGCCTCAATGTAACAATGGCCATATATGACAAGCCCACAGCTAACATCATAGTCAATGGTGAAAAGCAGAAAGTTTTTCTCCTAAGATAAGGAACAAGACAAGGATGCACACTATAGCCACTTTAATTTGACATAGAATTAGAAGTCCCAGTCAGAGCAATTAGCCAAAAAAAGAAAAAGAAAAAAATCCAAATTGAAAAGAAAAAAATGAAGTGTCACTATTTGCAGGTGACATGATATTATATATATTATATTATATTAATATAAATTGAATGAACAATCCTAAAGTTTGTATGGAAACACAAAAGACCTTGTGTAGCCAAGTTAATCTTGAGGAACAAGAACAAAGCTGGAGGTATCATGCTCTCTGATTTAAAACTTCATTACAGAGTCATTGTATTTAAAAAGCAAGGTATTTGCATAAAAACAGACTCACAGATCACTGGAAGAGGATGGAGCCCAGAAATAAATTCATATATATGTGGTCAATTAATTTATGACAAAGAAACCAAGAATAGAAAATGAAGAGAGGACCATCTGTTCAATAAATGGTGTTGGGAAAGCTGAAGAGTTGCATGCAAAAGAATGAACCTGGACCACTATCTTATACCATATAGAAAAGTCAACTCAAAATAAAGATTTGAACATAAGACCTGAAAACATAAAACTAATTGAATAAAATATAGGTGACATAGCTCTTAAAGATATTTTTTGAATCTGACACCAAAAGCAAAAGCAATAAAAGCAAAGTAAACAAGTCCAACTACATAAAACAAGAACCCTTAGGTACAGCAAAGAAAATCATCAACAAAATGAAAATGCAACCAACTGAATGGGAGAAGATAACTGCAAATCATATATCTGAAGGGAATAATATTCAAAATATATAAAGAACTCATACAATCCAATAGCAAAGGAAAGAAAGACAGCAGGAAGGAAAAAAGGAAGGAAGGAAGGGAGGAAAGAATGAAACGGATTAAAAAATGGGCAAAAGATCTGAGTGGAAATTTTTCCAAGGAAGACATACACATAGCCAACAGGTACATGAAAAGATGCTCAACGTCATTAATCATCAGGGAATGCAATTTAGAATGCCAATGAAATATCACCTCACACCTATTAGAATGGCCACTGTTAAAAAGAGGAAGAAACAAGTGTTGCCAAATATACGGAGAAAGGGGAAAACTTGTGCACTGTTGACAGGAATGTAAATTGCTATAACCACTATTGAAAAGAGTATGAACAGTCCTCAAAACATTAAAAATGTAATTACTATATAACAGCAATTCTACATCTGGATATTTATTTAAAAAATAAATACACTGATTCCAAAAGTTATATGCACTCTCCTGTCCATTGAAGCATTATATACAACAGTGAAGTTATGCAAAATGACCTGAAAAAGTCTCCAAGCATGGATTAAAAAAAAGATTGTGGTATACTCATATACAGCAGAACATTATTCAGCCATAAAAAAAAAAAATCTTGCCATTTGCAACAACACTGATGGACCTTAAGAGCTTTATAGTACACAAAATGAGACAGAGAAAGACAAATATGATATTATCTCTTACATGTGGAGTCTAAAAAAATAAAACTCGTATACACAGTTACATAAACAGATTGAGGTTAGGAGAATGAGAGAAATTAGGGTAAACTGTTGTTCTTTTTCTTTTCTTTGAAAATAAAAATGAAAAATTCAGTGACGTATAAAATTATAGGAAAATAAATTTAATAGAGAGCATTTGTAATTAGAAGCAGATTGATCCACCTATTATTGGTAAAGGACCTGGAGAAAAATAAGAAAATTGAATAAAAATATAATAAATTTTGACAAAAAGTATATCTAATAAAAACAATATCTGAAATAAAGTTTTCAATGCATATACTTAGAATCAGGTTCAATACAACAGAAGGAAGAGTCAGTATTCTCAAAAAGTCTATAAAAGTTATTCATACTGATGCACAGAAGGGTGAAGAAAGATGTAAAAACAAACCAAATATGAGAAACAGGTTGGGAAGTATTAAACAATCCACAATATGCACATTTGGAGTCTCAGAAGAGAACAAGAAAAGAAATGAAAGCTATATATCTCAAAACAGGGTAACTATTATACAATAAAATACATACTTAGGCACATAGTGCCAAATTACTGAAGACCAATGATGAAGAAAATAAAATACAGCCAGAGGAAGGGGAAAAAAGTTTGCATTACAACAATAATAGGAATTTCATTTGAATTCTCAACAGAAATAGTAGAAACAGAAGGAAAAAAAATAATGCTTTTGCTAAAAGTTTTTTTAAAATTGCCAAGCTAGAGATCTTCAAGAAAATGTTTCAAAATTAAAAGGAAAGCAGAAATATTTCAAAGAAATAAACTTGAGATAATGCATTGCTAAATGACTCACACTATGAAAAAAACAGTGAATATTAATTGCAAAGCATGAGTATTAAACTATATACTAGATAGAAGCCAAAAAGTAAAAATAAAATAAAATAAAATAACAATCACAGTAGAGATGTGAATTATTTGTTGATTTGACAAGAATCCCAAAGTTTCATCAAAATATCTTACACCTGAAAAAAAATTTGTTCAGCCAGGAGAAAAAGGTAAATAGAAGTGCTGATGGAGAAACCCAAATAAAGAGGCATTTTCTGATGATGTCAGAATTTGTGCTGCAGGACAAATATAGACCTACACATTCATACATGTAAGAAAATGTCACCATGACTTCCTCTAGCAGAGAAATGGATTTTGTTCAGTAAATACATCTATAACTATCTTGTGGGGAAATGTGAAACCTTTGAGGGAGTCATTAGGCACCAAGTCTATAAAATAACTAAAATTTTGTACATGAGAATTGAACAAGAGGTTATGGACTAAGAGAAGGATAGATGACAGGAGGACAAGTGAAGACAACAGTAGCAACATGGCATGAGGCTAAGGTTGGAAGCAAGGGCAAAAAGTCAATATAACATACACCAGGAGCCAGAATATAGAAAGAACAATTAAAAACGCCTATGTCCAAATTTCAATCTGATTGTCTGAGCATGTTTTGAGGGCACTCAACAGAAGGGGCATGGACTCCCATCGTGGGCAAAGCAGAGTGAGTTAAGATTTAATTGTGGCTAGACAGTGACACTGGGGAAAAGTCCCTATACTGATTGGAGATTTGCGATATTTAAATTTCCCCCTGGTGCCAAAGTTTAGTCCATACTTCCTTGTCAACCTATTTAGACGTGGAGCCAAAGGGTTGAAAAGTAAGGTAAGGTTACAAAAATGTCTGCAGCCAAACATCAAAAGAGCAGTCTGACTCTTTATTACAGAGTTGCTACAGTGAAATTTCTCCTCTAAACCCCAAATCCTTTTTAAATTCTACCAAAGAAATGCATATAGTGTATTAGGTCTATTTTTATTGTTTTTTGTTTGTTTGTTTGTTTTAGTGGAATTCAAGAAAAATGTCAATATTGTAGGGCACAATATTTGGTGTCAGAGATGACATGAAAATATAAACTCAATAATTACAGGAAGTGGCAACAATATCATTGAGGAATTTGGATACCCCAATGTGCAAGAATGGGGTTCAAGAACCTGACCTTGGAGTGGGAAGGAAATCTCAGTTTAAATAAAGGCAATTAGCAAAACAAACTGTTAACTCAGATCTGCAGAACACTCTCAAAACTACTTGGACTCTATTTCTTCAAATTTTAATGAAAGCACATTTATTGAAGTTTATAGGCTTTTTAAAAGTAACCTGTCAGTTATGTTTTATTTATATTTTAATACTATATTAAACTGACAATGTAAACTTTACAGTTCTACATTAACTTTATCATCTACCTGGGTTTTAATACTCTTCCACAAGCTGTTGACAACTATTTGGATTGACACTGTGAGGCAACAAAGAGATTTATAAAGCATTGAAGTGTCTGGAGCTATGCATTTTTTCCCCAATTCAATAAAAATATAAGGAATGTAAGTGGGGAAAATGTACTGCAGTATAACAAAAATTGTATCTACCAAATAACACACTATTCTTGAAACTAATTCCTGAATAAGCACATTACATTCAAATATTTCTGAATTTTAAAATGAACAGTTAATAATTAACTCAGGAGTTGCTTTACAAATTTTCATTTCAGCTATGTATTAATAGTAAAATTATTATGATGATATATAAATAAAACATTATCAAAACAAATACAAATAACTGACAATGCGCTAAGAAAAACAAATCAGTGGAAATGTGGGTATCTTCAATCTATCATAAAAATACTGTTAATGATATTAAAGCATCAGGTTATTTGGGATTATACAATCAATTCTGTACACAGGATTCCAAAAGAATTAGAGTATAAAAGACATCAGAATTGATTCCAGTGATCTAGCTTGATTAGGAGTCATGACAATGGAGGAGAATATAAGTGAACCCTTTAGAGAATCACTTAAGAGTCATACTCCATTGTATTTGGATATGAGTGTTAGGGAGAAGAGGGATTATTGTAGTTCTGCAGGAAAGACAGGTTAGGAAAAACCCTGATCTTAAAGTGGAGGAGGTGATGACAAATAGGGATCCATCAGAACTGGAACCTACGAAGACAAATGACTCATGTCTGTTTCTTATTGTTTTATTGTTGCCAACCTTGACAATGCAGGTGACCTTAAGAGATCACACTCTCTGCCATGAAATGGCATATGCCTAGACAAGGGCTTAATGAAACTGAAACACACACACACACACACACGCCATTGGCTCTGCTGTTATCCTACAGTGTGAACTACCAATAGTGTGAACCAACAGGTTAGTGACAATGTACACAAGCTGCAGAAGCACCTGTCATACTATACCATATTCAGAGCATAATGGTTGCTGCTTAAGTTTTTTATTCCAAATCTCATAAAAAAACTTCCATTGGGGTCAAATATAACAAAAAATCATATTCATACAAGAAAAGTGCTTTTGGAAAACACAGTTTTAGCTTAGCTATGTTGACATAATACAGAATCACTACAAGGTTTATGATTTCGAAACCAGAAAATATTGCAAGTGCCTATGGCAGGTAGGAATGATCGATATGATGCCTGAAAAACTTCAGTTGGATAATCACAGTGCAAAACCATGATGTTTGTAGTTAAGACCATAACTTCCTTTGCTAAGAACCATCTCTATTTGAAAAGCATCCTTTGAATTACTACTAGACTCTGGTAGTTTCCAAACGTCTTACTGTGGGATTCCCTGTGACCAGAACTACTCATTATAAATGAATTCAGTGAACCATGATCAAACCTGTGCAGCAACATCCCATTGTAAATCAGAATTCTATGAGAGGATGTCTAAGTAGGTCTAGAGGCAAAAGTAAATCTAAAATACAAGTGGCTCAGACACCTACTGTGCCTCTTCCTATCGCTTTTTTGCCCACTCTCCAACCAACACTGATGACTTCATGGGGAATTCTCTTCAACCAGTTAGTACAGGAAGGTAAAACAAGTGTGGTTTACAGGTAGGTCTGCATGGTATGTTGGCAGAGTCTGAAATGAGTGGCTACTTTATTACGGCATAGTTCAGAAATGGCTGTGAGAGACAGCTGTAAAAGAAAACAGGCTTTAGGGCTTTACGTCTAGTTTCCTACTTCCTATGGAAGAAAAGATAATCTAAGGAATGAATCTACACTAATTAACGGGCAGGACTTTAAAAGAACAAATAGAAAAACTGATGAAAGTTAACTATGGGAGAAGTATTTATATGGACCTTTCAAAATGATAAAAAAAAAATATATATATATATATAAGATAATTGTATGCCATGTGAAGGTCCACCAAAGGGCAATTCAAGAGTAGCAGACATTTAACAATCTCAATAGTCTCATTCTCCAGCCATTCTACTGTCTGTTCCCTAGGCTTATTGTATAAACTAAACTCCCTGTGGTAGCAGGAATGGAGATTGCTGGGGCTCAGTAACATGCATTTTACTTAATTAAGGCTAATCTGGCCACCTACTGTTACCGCTGGGTGTTAACTGGTAACAGTAGAGGCTAATGCCCAGCCAGCCTCTGGTGACTAATTATATTTGAACCCTTCTATCATAGAGAAGGCTGTGATTTGTCCTATGGGAATAGATGCTTATTCCAGATAAATTCCCTTTTCTGTTCAAAAAGCTTTTGTTTGACTCTCATTCAGAGACTTAAAAAAATATATTTTGCATTCCCTGGTTTCCCAAAAAATATTAACTCTGAGCATTTATGGTGAAGGAAATATAGTACATTCATACCTATAGAATTCATGGTGGTGGCTTTAACAGAACAATAAAATGTTTTTGTTCAGGGACCAGTTGGAATCAGTATCCTGCAGTACTTCAGTTCTATCCTACTGAATGTGGTATATGTTATAAATAAGCTGCCAATATATATGTATTTTTTTTTGTTTTGGCACAATGTACCCTGGTCCAGCAATCAGAGGCTTCAAGTGGGAATAAATCATTTCACAATCATTCCTAATTGTAGGGTACCTATAATATGGTAAATTGATTACCAAAAACTCTTCCCATTCATGTATGTACACCTATTTTCCACATGGCTTTGCATTTATCCTACCCGGAAGTGAAATATTTTCTCTAACTCTTAAATCTGGCCAGGATGTGTATAAACTATGTACCCAGCACTTACTTACCTATAATCTACTAGAACGTTTTCAGTGTGACCATATACTTAATGTATGTATTCCTAAATAGGCAGCGATTAACACTGACAAAATTCTCTATGTAGTTTGATAGAACCTTATATTTTGTAGAACTCCAAGTGATTGGACTTGAACCTATAGGGAGAAAAGGAGGAGAGAGTTATAGATGAGATGCCAGTCTGGGAGCAATTCCAAGAATAGCTTAAAGGCAAAGTTGAAAAATGTAAATCATATTACACAGGAATGACAAACTAAAGAGATATTTTGAAATGTCAGAACAAGAGAAACAAATATTCTTTGAAGAAAGAAAATGACATCTAGTAGAACTTTAAGCTATCACCTCATATGGTTGTATTCCTAAATATATAATGTTATTTGTGGTAGAGCAAAAACATAGTGATGAGCAGAATTTCAGAGGGGTGATGTTAGACAGGAAATTAGAAAAGTAATGCTGAGCTTGAGGTGCCTGAAAGAAATGATAAGGTGTCAGATGAAAATATGGGTCTATTGCTCAGGAAAGAGGAAGGACTGGAAATACATATTTGGGGGTTATAAACCTATTAGATAACAGTGAAAGAATCAAAGGGACTGTGATCTCCTAAAAAAAGAGTATAGATTTAGAGAAAAACACTGGCTATGACATTTTTAAATGTAGTTGAGGACAAAGAGACAATGAAAATGGAACAGAAGAACAAGTAGTTTTAAAGTGAAGAGAGAGAGAGAGAGAGAATCCAAAACAAGAGAGCGGTGTCTTAATTGTTGGTTTTGCTGTTGTTAAGATTTTAGGAAGACAGTAAGAGACATAAGACTCTCAAGTCTTTTTATTTCTGATTTTGCTTTTCCAAATGGATGATAAACAATATGTTAACATGTAAGAGTATTTTAGCAACATTTTATTCATTAGTAGTTATTTTGAATTTATGTTTTAATAAAGTAAATTTTATTTTATGTACATAAAGACAAATTCTGGCTCAAACCACTTTTGAATTAAATTTAGCTGTTCTTATACATTGGCTCTATTCTTAATCTCCCCAATAATTAACAGTAAGAGAAATTTAATGATTAGTAAATCATACATAAGACCTTATAATAGATATAAACCACTTAGTCTTAAAATGAGATTTCCTTCTTTTCAAAAATTAAAATGAATTTTAACTGTTCTGTGTTATTTATTTTATTTTATTTCTATTAAATTCTATTTTGCATGTACATTTATCATTGTTATAAAAGAGAGAGAGTGAGAGTTAGAGTTCATTGCTTTCTTTCATGGCAAAATAGTGAAGATGAACCAGTACTATGCTGAGTTTTTGGAGGCCTGAGATGTCACCTAGTCTTTCAAGATTACTGGTCTCCTGTGCCTTGGCAAGATAGTTGTCTCTTTTCTTGAAAGATGTTATAGCGTGTTAGAATATATGCAAATCAAATCTCGAATCTGTTAAGTTAGTCTCATTGAAGTGGTTCAATGGGACTATTTAGCCTGCACTGTTCCTGTAGTTGCAATATGTCATCAATTGCTTTTAATAATTAACTGAAGATCAGAAAGTTAAGTATTTAGTCAGCATGTTAATTCTAATCCTCTTAAATTCAGAAAAATTATTGCTTTGACAGCCTTTCCAATATTTTACAATAAAATGTATAGATAAATAAGAGCGAAATGAATTCCTAATGTTCTGAAAAGTCTTCTTCAAAATACAGCTTTGCCCAAGATTTATATTAAAGGCAAAATATCATTACTGATACATTTAAATTCTGTACTTCGTTCTATGGAAGAAAAGAAGTTCTGCATTTTAATGTAGTTTTTTTCCTGTAGTCAAACTTCAGAATTAACTTAGGCACGTATACAGAATGTATTGATTCTATAAAAGAGATACATGGTTGTATAACTTCAAAAGGTAGTTATATGCTATTATAAGTCAAAGTAAGGAAAAAAATGTGATTGCCGTTTGGGATCTGTACTGATAAATACATATTTTTTTATCAACCTCCCACAGGTTAATTCCAATATCAACTACCATTTTATTACAGGTAGTTTTACAAATTTCACTTATAGCATTAGATTGAAAGGAGTTTTTGAGAAATAATTTCCAAATGAATAGATATGTTATGTGCAAAATAAATCCTTGTAGCTTCATTTCCTAACATGAAAGTTTTACAAGTGGAATTGAGCTTGAAAGAGAAAGTTGCATAAGAGAGGACGTATTCATTTTCTGCATACAGTATTGCGCCTCTTATTCATGCTTTCATTTTCCATAGTTTCAGTTACTCACAGTCCATTGTGTTCTAAAAATATTAAATTTATATGAACCATACATCCAAATCACAAAAAATGGTTCAAGTAAATTAGATTTTATTATAGAATAAATTAGCTTAAGTTTAACTCTTGCACTTTCATCTCTTTTTTATTATTTTTTTAATCCCTGTCTTTTATTTCATCTATAAGCCCATAGGTAGTGATAGTTAAGAATATATAACATAGTTTATTCCCTAGTGATTTTCATACAGATATTAAAAGTTTCATATTGCATCATGTTCCACTACTATATATTCTAGTATATTATCCCATTTTTGAAATCCATGGTCATCTGTAAAACTAACCTATATAATTATAGGGGCTAACCATCTAGATCTGTAAGAAAAGAATAACCATGTTTTTCACTTTTTTACATTTCTGTTGGTATGATCTTCAACTCTATATGCCTTTGAGTCGGGAAAAGGGGGATTAGGAGAAAACAAATAGTGATAATGACTTCTACAGCATTAGTGCAAATGTAAAAGAAAAGTGTTCAGCTTCTGAAATTTCGAAATAGAATTTTGATAAATTTTCAAACCACGCATAGGAAGAAAGAGTATTTTGCTTTATAAAGAGATGCCATATGATCATATCAAACTTATTAAAAAGCAGGTATCATGGATTAGAGTACTACTTAAAGGAAAACCAGATAAAAAAAGAAAATATTCAAAATTTGTATTTCCTAACTTGCATAGATGAGACATTGCGAAAGGTGACAAGAGAAAACGATGACAAGATTTTCATTTTTGTCCTGCATTCTACTGTCTTGACGTTGAGACTAGAAAGGGGTATGGACTTAGAAATACAAGCTAACTTGGGAGACCTCAGAAATGTGAACATTTTGATCACACTCTAATATCTGGGCTGCAACCACAGTAAAAAAAGACTTGATAATATATATGATTAAACAGAAAGAATGCTTTTATTTTCTGAAAGGCCTTTGATGCTATTCTAAGTGAGAGTGAGTCTTAGAAGTATTAGAGATACTACTTTTCCAGAGACAGTTGCCACTAAGAATTCTCAGGAGCTCAAAGCGGGTCCCATTTGTTTAGGTAAAGAACAAATGGTAACCAGAATTAGACCTTAGCTGCATGTATAAAGAATACCCTGTATGTCAAAAATTATTAGGAAAAGACAAAGCAGCCAAGCAAGTGAGCTGAATATTGGCAGGCAGAAAGCAAGATACAAACCATTATCTTTAACACAATTGCTAACTATTTGGGCAGTGGCCAAGTACACAATAGATGTTGCTATGAAAACGTCAGAGCCATCAAGAGGATACCTGAGATCCGACAACTCATTATTTCCAATGCCAGAATAGACTTACTATTTCTTCTATCCCCCTTCCTTACCATTTTACTGTATATTCTAAAAAGGACATAAAATTTAAGAACTTGAGGCTTTTTACTTGAAAACCTGAACACTGCGAAGAGGAATTGTTTGTATTATTACAGCAGTCTTAAGTTACTCCTACCCAGGGGATAAGTGCTTTCTGAGAAGACAAGATCAATTTAGACAAAATGTAGAAACTACATTTTTTAAGTATATTTGTGAGTAAATTTTCTACTCTACTATAGAAGACATTTTTATTTTGTTTGGTTACCCCAGCAGTAACTGGTATTGGAAGAGCAATAGACTTGGAGTTGAGATATGGTTTAGATTACCAGCTTTCCCATTACTAGCTCAGTAATTTTGGTTTTGCCAGCTAACTTGTATTTCCATCTCTGTTACATTAGCCATTGTTGAAAGCCTAATATAAATAACATGTGAAAAACATTTGTTTATCATGATGCACAACAGGAAAGTAAAGTAGTATTGTATATGTCCTTATATCTGTTTTTTTCAATTTATCCTTTTTTCTTTTTTTTTTTTTTTACCAAATATACATATATTTAGTCCCAATTTAACCTCTCCAATGTTTACTAACATGAGCCCATACTCATACTGCAGAAAAAAAACAACATTATATAAAACCTATGTTTTAGGATTTTGGAGGTATGACTTAATTTTGGAAATTCCTCCACTTAGCCTTCATTCCTCTGCTGCTCTGCTGTCATGGATTTGGTTTTACAATATTCCTTCTTTTGAGGACCAACATTATTAAACAATGTGCTACCTCACATTAACTTCAGTGTTTTACTCACCCATCTTTTTCCCGTTATTGTATCTGCTACCTTGTTGAATATTCAGACATTTGGAAAAGAGAATAAAATGGGTTTACTATAAAACACCACATTAATAATCACAGGAAGATTAACCAGTTTATTACATTTTAAGCAAATATTTTAAAAAGTTTCAATGGTAGATTTTCATTGTATTGTTCTCAATTAAAATTATTTTCTACATTTATGTAGCACATAGTTCCTAACTAATAATTCTATAATTCTATAGCATATAATTCATAATTAATTTAATAAATTCTCCTTCCTCAATAACTACTTTTTTGAAATTTCATATGTTCCCTTTACTGAAATTCCCACAAATATGTGAAATATAGATATATATGTTTTGATATATAAATAATATCATACAGATTAAGTATTTCTAGATAACTTAGCTTACAGACAGCTTAAGAATATCCAGACAACTTTATTACAAAAGACATGTATTGTACCAAAAATCAAAGCAGTTTTATTACAGTTTCTCAAAAGACATGCTCACTTCTTTTACCGGGCACAACTCTCTTTTCCCTATGGTTATCCTGAGACAAACTACGCCTAATTCACAGTATTTAGGGATGGATCAAAATTGTTTCAACTCGGTTTCAGTCATAACTTTATTCATGACTGATGGAAAGTCTGGGTGAAGGTAGTCAGCACTAGTCAGCACTAAACTTGCATGCATTCTGCTTTCAACAGCAGTGGAAAGTCTAGTGATGCTTCTGGCCCTTGTACCTTGAAGGTCAAAGGAAAGGTTACTTACGGTACTTGTGAGAAAATACTATGCAGAAACATGTACTGAAGCAATGCTTCCTATGCACCATTGTGGTTCACGGTAAAATAGGACCACATGGGCAGTAGCAACACAAGTGAAACTGAATGAGATATATACAATTTACTTTGGTGAAATAAGTTCAGGGTAATGTGCAAAAATAAGATTAAAAAACATCATAAATTCATGGTAAAATAAGTGGAAAATATTTTAATAATATTTACACCAAAATAACATCTCAATATAATAATTTCTTATAAATATATAAAATTATATATTTATATATGTATATACATTTAGGAAAAACAGTAATGTTAACAGTCTTAACATAACAAAAAATACATTTGTTTTATGTATTATTTAATTTTACCAAAAGGGTAAAATCACCTATAGCATAAATCAATTTTCAGACACTATCAATACATCATTCTTAGTGTACCTTTTATAAATATGTCTGAGATTCTGTCTTCACAAATATAACACTGTCTTTCTAAATATGTTCTTAAAATTGGAGCCATTCTTAAAATGATATTCTTTAGGGAAGATTTCAGGGTGCAGTTAGATTCTTAAGACAGATAAATACTACTCTATATTATATATAATAGCATATTATATAATAGTATAATACATATTACATATAGTATATAAGAATATACACTATTTAATATATCTGTAAGATAATAAAATTAATTTAACACTCAACTAGATGATTCTCCTAAAATTAGGAGAGAGAGAGAGAGAGTGTGTGTGTGTGTTTGTGTGTGTATGTATGCTTCTGCTGACATTTTACAACTTCCATTTCTTATTCGTGGATACTCAATTTTGAATGTTAGCCATGGCTTATTAGCATTCAAAGAGTTTACTATTAATGAGACTCCTTGTTGAAATGTATTCTAGCATATATACTTTTTGAAGAAAGCTTAGAAACAATTTCACATGCAGAATTTAGCAACCCCTCAAAATATTACTGAACATTTAGAGCAATAATTAATTCCCAGTCCCTAAAAACATTGTCTACAATTTCAATTCTCCTATGGAAATAATCATAAATTGATAAGGCCATATTTTGACACATAACATTTTGTGAAAAATATTAATTATTTCAATAAACAATCATTGCTGAATGTGAGATCTGGAGATTAAACAATATGTAAATCTATATGCAGAAATATGCAAATAGATAATAACTTCTTTAATGCTATAATAGAAATATATGTATAATGTGAAAGTTCATGGAAAGAATGACCAATTCAAATTTGATCATAATGCACAAAGTATAGGGATAATCTTTTTTATTTCCTGAGAGTAACTATGAGATTTTATTTAAGAATTTTTTGCGGGGTTGGGAGACGGGGAGGTGGTGGCAGAGGTAGGCAGAAGGCAGAATAAAGTCTCCTCTCTTCCACATGCCTAGGAGAGATGATCTTTAAGCACAGTTTGGTAAATTAATTTCAAACTTGCACATTAGACATTTCTCCCCTGCATCACTCCTTCCTTCTTTACACACACTTTACCTCCCTAATAGGAGATAAGTTCTAAAGATGACAGATAGAGAAATTGTAAATTTTAATGCTAGGATACAGAGTAAGTGTTGGAAGAGGAAAAAAATATATTGTTTGAAAACAATGAACTTCTCCTATTGGACCAAGATTAAAAATAGGTGTACTACTTTAAAAAAATAAAAATTACAGTGGCCTGTCTTGTGTTAAGTAACTTTTGCTTAAATCACTTCTGTTTTGAGAAAACAAAATTTATTTTGTGCATTTAGTTTTGCTATAACTAAACAAACAAGCAAAATGAAAGTATAAAGCCTTCCTGGGAACAGCCATACACGAGAAGAAGCAAAATAAAAACTGCTCTGTGCTCAAGATGAATAGCAGTGGAGGGCTAGGCATTTTGGCTTTACGAATCGCCAAAAAACATTCCATTCTGCATCCCTAGTAAAATTAACTTCAGACCCTTTTTAGCTCTGTCTTCTGCAAAACAAGACTCTCTACTTCACAGAGAAGCACGTAATGTACCTAATCAATAAATACATTATAAATGCATGAATAGCTATACAAAAGATGGGTCTTTAAGTGATGTTATGGTTACAGGGTATATTGCTTGAAAAACATTGGTCATATCTACCACTTTTGTTGAAGTAAAGTTTTTATACAGTGAAATTCACAAGTCTTAAATATAAAATTGATGATATTTGACAAAATATTTCCAAGTACCCAATAAAAAGCCTCATATTTTCATTAACCTAGAATATTTCCTTATAGTTCATTCCAGATGATTCATGATCCAGAAAAAGGCAATTGTTTTATGACTTCTATCATCATTGATTAGGTCTTCCAGTTATTGAAAGCAATATAAAAGCAATCCCAATATAACACTTCTTAGAGTATGACTTATGTTGTTTGACTTGAGAGTTAATTATCTGTCAAATATTGGCATTGATTATGTGATGATGAATGAAGCATACAATCTGCCTTCATAAAACATGTTTTCTAATGAAGAGGTTAGGAACAGACCTCTCCAAAATGTGCAACTTTAGCATACCAGCTGAACGCATTTGAGACCCTGAGGGTTCAAGTGAAACTGTTTTCTCTCCCTTTAAGAATTTCATCTGAGGGCTGCCCATAATAAGTGTTATCACCAGAAATAACTTTTTATGACCCATGTATCAGGATAAATTTCTAATTACTGAACATGTGCTCTTCCTATCATCCTAAGAATCACCCTTCTCTCCTGTGAAACCTCAGGGCATCTTTCCTTTGCTTAGCATGTCATATGTACCTCATTTTATGTCACTGTCTCTCAATTTCTTGTGTGGGGTTCTGTACATATGCATGAAATTAAATTTGGTGATTTCTTCTTGTTAATTTTCCTTATGTTGATTTAGTTATTAGACTATCCAAAAGACCCTAAATGGGTAGAGGAAGATTTCTTCCTCCTCCATACTAATAAGGAAAGCATGTTAAATGAATATGAAAGTGAATCAATAGAAAATTATATGCTTATGATAAATACTTGAAAAATTTGAGAAACTGAAGAAAATAGTTGTGTAGATAAATAACAAATACTTGAAGTAAATAGTGGTTAAAAGATAAGGTAAAAAAGATATATAAGACAAGATCCTTCAGGTTATATTAAGAATTTATGTTTACTTTATCTTAAATACAATTAAAGGACATGGAAGAATTTTAAGACAGAAAA
This sequence comes from Lyroderma lyra, assembly GCA_004026885.1. Lineage (NCBI taxonomy): Eukaryota > Metazoa > Chordata > Mammalia > Chiroptera > Megadermatidae > Lyroderma > Lyroderma lyra. The sequence continues at coordinate 160,861 of PVJL010001104.1, read as the reverse complement.
CAACATGGTCAAATTTTCATTTCCAATGAGTTACTGAGTAGAAGCTACCACCTGTGGATGAAAAGGAATTCTGTAATAAATCTGACAAAGTCCAGTGACCGAAAGTAACCTCACAGAGTGATCTTATCATAAATGTCAAACAGGGCAGGTTATTGACAGGTAGTCACACCCCAAACATACATTTTCTAACTAAAAGGTTATCTTTGCCTTAAGCAAGCCCTGTTCATTGTTTTTATGCTTCAATGATTAACACCCCTTTTAAATAAACATAAGCACCGCCAAGAATGTATATAATCTAAGCATCCTATAACCCAATCCCTGCCTTGCTTTTTTCTACCTTCATGTAATTTAGCTTACCTACTCTCCTTAATCTCAAATGCATAAAATAAAGTGCAAAACTGTCACTCTCAGGAGGCTTTGAGATCTTGCTCACTGGCAATTGTCCTCAGTTTGGCTCAAATAAACACATAAAAATTCTCTATAGATTTGGGCATTTTTAAATGTCAATACCATAAGTCAAGAATTCCACTGGAAATAATTTAACACTGCAGCCAGAGTTCAACTCCGAGCCAGGGAATCACCAAAAAAAAAAAAAAAAAGAAGAAGAAAATAATTCAACCCTTCAGAAGTCAACTCGAAAGAGGTTAATCATGTGTCGTGTCCAATCTCTTCATAGTTTAAGTTAGTTCTGTGATTCAATTCATATAAGAATATTATAAAACATCTTTATCAGGTGCTGAGAAATGTTACTTTTTCACTCTTTAAAATTTCTAAAATACTTAAGATTAAATATTAGCATTATAATTTATATTATCAAAAATAAAGCTATTTTCATAACAGAACATTGTGAAGAGATTGGAAACCACACATGGTAGAATAGGGTAAAGGGGCATAAATATATGCTGATGGATAAAGAACAGTCTTTTGGTGGTGAACACACAATGTAATATATAGATGATGTATTATAGAATTGTACACTTGAAACCTATAAATTTTACTAACCAATGTCACTCCAATAAATTTAACAAAAAATTTAAAAATAACATTTTTTTCAAAATATTTGTTTACTATTATTATTTATTCAAAGGACACAAAGAGAGGAATTTGAGGCAATCTGGTTTAATAGAATTTTAAGTATTGAGATACATAAAGCAAGACTATATAACTGAAGACTCAAGGACCTCTTCAGAGTCCCAATTATTCATATTATCATTATTTACCCTTATTATGATAAGAATGAATTTGATCACTGTAATACAAATACTTACTTTTTTATTACTTCAAACTTTCTAATATATTTTGGAATTAGACTCATTTTTTTGTCAGACTATTAACATGGTAAAACATATGGCATTGTTCTTTGGATGAAGTAAAAAATAATGTGCTATTATATGGTTATTATGCAAATAGACTTATTTGAGTCCCTGTGGGAGATTATCTAAATAGTGTAGTAATTAGTGTTTTTAAATATAAGAATATCTTTGAGCAGCAAAATAATAGAAGTTGTCTTGAAAATTAACAATATCTTTGTTTGATTGAAACCTGAAAGGTTGGATATTATACCATTCAAGAAAGAATTATGTTCAAGTTTAGATCTTATAATAGTTCCTACCATGATAAAAGTTGTTTACTTTAAGAGAATATGTATGTTTTCTGAAGTTAATGCTTTTCCTAGACATACCCAAAGGCCTATTTAGATATAATTTGGGAAAATAGTATTCTTGCTACTTTTCTAAACACCTACATCTTTATATCATGTCTGGTGCTTTGATGTAATAATTTAAGCTAACAATATAATTTTTAGACAATATAATGAGTCTTTTGGTTGCCTAACTGCAGCAGCAATACACCTAATTGCCTGAAAGAATTAATGTTGTTTTTTTTTTTTATCACATTCCTTAGTTAAGTATGTTAAGTTCAGTATTTTCTATCTTATAGTTTGCCATTCTTTGGTCATTGTTAGATTTTTGTGAAAATAAGAAATATTACTTTGAATATGCAATATGGATGATAATTGCACATTTCAAACATTGCCTTTTAACAGAGAGGCCTAAGAAAAAGGGAGAATTAAAGGAACCAACATCCTTACAGAGACAGTCTCAAAAATGTCTCAATTACAGTTTTAAGCTATGCTAATATATGTTTGAAGCATTTAGGATGTAAGGAAATATGGATTACAAGGAATTATGAGCATATTTAATTTGGTGATTGAAGTGAAGGGACCTACTCCTTTGTATTGTTATGAAAGGGATAGCAGAGAAGCCAAAAAGAAGTACAGTTAAACACTGTTAGTGAGACAGCAGAAAGCAGGCAAAGAAAAGAAAATGGAATAACATCTCAGTAGATAAATGGTATCAGCAATCAGGACACTCCTTTTCTGATCTATAGGCAAGATGCAATTTATACACAGAAAATAGCATCCAGATATCTGTTATAGGCTGCAACAGGGCCTGATACTCATGGATAAAAGTTGAAAATAAATACGTGGGCTAAGAACCTTATCTGGCTTACTCTAACCTTCCTTTAGTCAATTATTCAGTAAATTTTAAATTAATAAATATCATGTGCCTGGTCTTGCTCAAGGTGTGGGTGATTAGCTTTATATAACTGATTTACTGCAATTCAATTCTTGCACTAACCACTCATTTACAGCTGGGTTCTTCCTGCTCGAGACAGCCCTTATTTCAGATGCTAGCCACAAATGGGTTTCCCAGGCTACCTGCACTTCTCAACAAGTAACTACATATCTGGAGGTGTCCCACAACTTTCCTCAGGTTTGATAACTTGCTAGAATAACTCACAAATTGTAAGACAGCCAAATACTATTACAGTTTATTATAAATTAGACCAAATGAAGACACACATAGGGCAAGGTCTAGAAGGATCCAGAAGGCAGAATTTTCATGTCCTGTCCCAGTGGAATCAAGGTATGTCACCCTCCCAGTCACCTTGTTAGCATAAATTCAGGTGAAATACAAAGGGTTTAGGAATAACCCAACATTCATATCACTCTTGAAATTTCAAAAGTTTTAGAAGCTCCTTGCCAGGAACTGGGGACAAAGACCAGATACATTCATTGCTATACATTAGGAACAGAACAAATAACTAGGAAGACAGTGTTTTAATTCTCATAGGATTTACACTCTAATGTCATAGATGAGTTTAAAAATAAATAGACATAAACAAATAGATCAGTGTATATTATTCTTATTTTGATCCTGAGGTCCAGGAAAATATCTCTGAGAAGACACATGTAAGCTGATATCTGAACAATAATGAGATTGGTCAAGGGAAAACCTAAAAATAACACCCTGGAAAGAAACAACAGGTAGAAAAAGGTTAAAAATCAGAAAGAAGTTGGCTTTTTCCTACTTCTCAATTTAGAGAGCCCCTTGCTTATTCTTTAGTCATTATGACTCTGAGAACAAAAAGCAATCCATGGAATATCACCATAAGGGATCACGTCAGCCGAAAAAATTCAAAACTCGGGCCTTGGCTGGGAAGGTGATTCCCTTGTGGTGGTTTTCCATGGATTGCTTTTTTGTTCTTGGGGTCGTAATGATAGGTTCAATTTTCGTCACCTTTAAGATATCCTTACCTTCTTTTTCAAAAATTTCAAAAACACTGGAGGAACTTTTTCTGCTGTTAAGAATTCAATAACAGGATGCTGTTTGAATGAAACATCCTGACACACTTCCATTTTGACGTGCACTGGATGAATAATGTAAACATCTGTGTGCACAAGGTCAACAGTGATGGAGGGAAGATACCATGTGACTACACAGAACTGGTTATATCCAGTTACATCTAAGTAACAAAAAATATTACAGTGGAGGCAAAATTCATCAGCCCACCCTTGTTTAAGGACAAAAATAAACAGTTTATGTTGTACAAAATAAAAGAGTCAGATGAGAACACTTGAAACAGAATAGGAATACTGCAAGAGAAATTTTAATAATAAATGCAAGTATAATTTTGAACACAGATGTTGACAATAAGGAAAAAGTAGTCCAAAGATTTTATTCAGGATGGGAGTAGGGAGAGGAGAAAAGGTAGAAATCTCCTCAAAATGGCTTATCTTGGGGGGTTTTGAAGAAAGTGGGAAAGATGATTTCTTTTTTTTATAATAATAATGATAATAATAATAATAATAATAATAATAATAATAATAATAATATGTTAGTCTGAGTTGCTACAAAAAAACAAACACACACCACAGGGTGGCTTATAAACAGCATAAAATTATTGCTCATAGTGTTGGAGGCTGAAATTAAAGATCCAGGTGCCTGCATGGTCAGGTCCAAGTGAAGAACCTATGCTGGATTTCAGATAGTTGACTTTTCACTGTGTCCATACATAATCAATGAAGGCAAATGAGCTTTCTTGGGCTTCTTTTATAAAGGATACTAGTCTCAGTTAAAGGACATTAAACTCATTATTTAATAAATGAAAGATTATGAAATAGTTATTCCACCTTATTTGTAACAAAGACCTCACCTCATAATATCATCACATTGGGCATTAAGGTTTCAACATATGAATTGTGGTGGAACACAAGCATTCAGACTATAGCAAGGAATAAAATTTATCTGATTTTAGTAAAGCTTTATGAAGGGAGATTATTTCCCCCACCATTTTGTTTATCTCATTTATCTAGAACAGTTCCTGACATACTAGAAAATACTCAAATTTTTTTGAATAAGTGACCAACCATGCAAACATATAGCACATTCCATTCACAAACTGAATAAACAGGAACTACAGTAATCCAGCAAAAAAACTAATATAAGAACAAAGGAAAATATAAAAAAATAAAAATAAGATTAAAGAAACAAAATAACATATCATGTATTATAACTAAGCAAAATAATTATTTTGTATTCTTCCAGTCATTAAAAAATGAGTCTGTCAGAGTTTTATTTAAAAGAGAGAGAGGAAACCTCTTAAAACAAAAACAAAGTAAAATGAACAAAAATTTGTAAAGGCATGGATAAAGGAACAACAGGCAAATAGAAATCAAGAGAAAGTAGAAGTGCCCTATTCACATCAAACTGCTTGGAATTTAAGAATAAAATCAAGTGGGACAAAGAGGAAGATTATATGATGATAAAAGTTAGAAATGACAAAGAAATATAAACTATATACTCACATGCACCAAAAAAACAAAAAGCAAATAAACAAAATAGCATAGCCCTAATATATAAATCAAAACATATTGGAAATTAAGGGAAAATCTAACATATCTAATTGACAAATAAAGGTATGAATGTAGAGGAGCTGAGTGATAAAATGAGTACGTTTGATTTCATAAATATAAGTGAACCTATTGCTCAATATAGCATGCATATTTTTATGTATATACTTTTACAAAAATACTGTACGTTCTTGGAAATAAGAAAAAATTATTATCACTACTGCCATCTCTACCACCACTAGGAGCAGCATAACAGTAACAACAACAAGAAAATTTCACAGGCCATATATTTTTAACACTGTTATTTTCAAAATAGTGACAAAAAGATGATTGTATATGTTTTGGAAATTAAGAGATACAATAGTTATTAATCCTCCAGGTCACTGAAATAAACTAAAAATAAATAAATAAATAGAAGCTATCTAGAAAAATTTAAAAATGACCATAGTTTATACTAAAATTAATAAACAGTGCATACCACAATTAGGGAAAATTCTTCATTACTAAGAAATAAAGAATAAATTAAGGGAACTTAGTATTCATCTACAATGTCCTTTCTTACTTCTCTAGTACTCATTCCCAATCCGTTTCATATTTACCCACATTTACTTCATACGCTAGAAATGCAGCGCTAGCTCTCTCCTCACTTCCCTTGCTGCTTAGGTGTTCATGTGTACAAGTTCTGACCAATAGCACATGAGAAAATGTCTCTTGGATAGATGCTGAAAACTATTTTTCTGTCTTGATAAAATAAACAGATGTTTCTGCAACTGCTCCCTTTCTAACTTACCCCAGCCTTGAATGCAGACTGATGCTAAGATCACAGATCCAGAGAGCATGTGAACATATGAACATTAGGCATGAACATGTGACAGAGAAAACAGTAAGTAAAAACATAACTTGCACACACAGGATATTTGTCAACTGAAGCTGTGGTGTTAGCCCATGTTTGAACATTCACAACAGTAGTATATAATGGTTATCTCTAGCTGCTTTCAGCCAAGTTTTCAAAAAGAGGTATGAACTCCCAGTTCAGAAAGTAGTCTAAAGCAGAGATGAAGGAAATAAAGCTTTTTTAAGAGATATGCTCTCCCCGTGTGGCCTGCAATCTAAGTGATTTAGAGTTCCATAATTTGTGGGCCTGCTGAGTTTAAAAAGACAATGTGTGTACCCCAAATTGCAACTAGTCAAAAAAGCAGGGAAATAGCTGCCACAACAGGGGATAAGATTGATAAAATTAGGCAGTAGGTGGCAAAGGGAGTATTCAGGATGTGTCTCTTTACCAAGGCTATCATTTCAAACTACCTCAAAGCAATAGCCATCGTGGGAAGAGTAAGGGTCATAGACAGAACAAAGAGACCAATAAGTTAAAAAACAAGAAACTTTAAAGACTATGTTTAAGCAAAATCCCTAGCTATGGTTACTTTTATAGGAACCTACTGAAAGAAAACAGTATGTTTTCAAAAAAATATTTTGCTAAAATAACAGCATGTCTGGAATGCAACAACATATAACTTTGTGTCACCAATTACAAAAGCTGAGAATTTGTCAGGAAAGTCATTTTTCTCAAAGTTCACCTCATATGGCCAAGGAAAAAAGGAAAAGAAAAATCATCCCAATGTCACAAGTGGCAACCAAGGACAATAAATAATAGATTAATTATTTTCTCATGGTTTGCTTTGCTTTGTTCTTGTTCTATCAAGAAGACCCCATGCTTACAGTTGCCATTCTCTATAAAAGTACTAACAGTTTATCCCACCTCAATGTTCCTCTGAGGACCCACCCAGCCCAAACTGCCTGACGTGGCCAATGCACACTGAAGCCACACCCAAGTTGGTGCCCCATGCCCAAACACTCTGTGGAGGGCTCCAGAGCCGCCCCAAAGTATTACACCACCACCCAGTGACTGATAGGTGGTGCCAGATCCCCGCAAAGTAGTGCCCTTCCCACCAAACACCCAGACGACAACCCTGGCTGGCCTCAAAGCCCCAAGGCAAAACTCCACCACCCAGAACCAAGCAGTAGGCCCTGGGTATCCCTGGAACCCCTCCAAAGCAATGACCTGTTTCAGGTTGTCAGCATCCACACATCAATTCACCTTCAATGGTGAGCTGGACCTCACAACCATGAGGCCTACACCACACACCAGTGAGACTACAACAGTACTGACAGGGCTAACAAGAATTCGTAGACACAGCTTAGTGGTTACTAGTGGGTAAGAGGGGTGGTAGAAGAGGAAAAAGGAGGTGAAATATATGGCATTGGAAGGAGAAATTTACAAGAAGTGAAGACATGATGTAGTAAATAGGTATATAATAGAACTGTACACTTGAAACCTGAATAATTTTACTAACCAATGTCAACCCAATAAGTTTTAATTTTAAAAAAGATAGGCTAATGTCCAAATTGAGCCCTTAGAATGACAGAACCTTCTGTCTCTTGGCAGAAGAGAAAGTCAAGGAAGAAGGACTTACTTGCTATGTCATTGCTGTCTTGAAGACTGAGGGGGCCATATGAGAAATAATATGCATAAGATGATTTTAAGGAGCAGAGAGTAACCCTCTAGCTGATAATCAGCAAGGAAATACTAATCTTCAACCTATAACCATAAGGAACTGAATTCTGCTAACAACACGAATGGATTTAGAAGTAGATTTTTCCCTCATACAAATCTGATAGGAGTTCAGCTGATTTCACCCTGATGCCCTATTTCTGCCATGTGAGACCCTGAGTATAGAAACCAGTCAACTGGATTTAGATTTCTGAACTAGAAAACTTTGAACAAATAAGTTGCGGTTTGTTTTATGCTGCTTACATTTGTGGTAATTTTTAAGCAGCAAAGAAACTAATACAATGTGTAATATCAACCTTATTTTGAAATACTGACTTTACTACCTACTGACTATTGAATATTAAGTGTGTTCTTTTATCTATCTGAAATTCAGATCCATCTGTAATAAATGAAAATAACTGTATCATATCTATACTATATATGTAAGTCATATGGTATATGTAGATTCTTATTACAATTGAATCACATAGTAAATATATACTCAATAAACATTAAATATTATTTCAATGCTTATTAATTAGGGAGGCTGGCATAAGTACAATTTATTCTAGAAGATATGTCATCTGATATAATGCACATTAGTTGGGCCTTCAGACAAAGTCCCTAGAAACAATGATTGTTGAGAATTAAAGATTGCTTAGACTACATTATTTCTCTGTAGACTAAAACCAAGCAGCAAATTCAAGGACAAAGGTGAAATTATAGTAGAATACAAGTGCATCAGGTAAGCATTAGACTAGGTATATATAAGGTTAAGATTATAGGCAACTTGACTGGACTAAGGAATGTCCTGATAGCTGGTAAAACACTATTCCTTGGTGTCTCTGAGAGTATCTCTGGTAGATAACAGCATTTGGATCAGCAGGTTGAGTAAAGAAGATGCATTCGCACCATTATAAGGGGGCAGCATCCAATCTGTCTAGATCCTGAATAAAACAGTAAAGGCAGAGGAAGGGAGAATTCACTCTCTCTGCTTGTATTAAAATGTAGCCATCTATCTTCTCCTGCCCTTGGACATCAGGGTCCGTGGTTCTCAGGCTTTCAGACTCAGACCAGAATTCACATCTAGGATTCTAAGGCCTTCGAATTTGGGCTGCATTACACCAGTGACTTTTCCGATCCTTCAACTTGCAGACAGTGGATCATGGAACTTTTTAAGCCACCATTACCAGGTGAGCCAATTCCTATAATAAATCTCCTTTCATATCTATTGATCTATCATCTATTTATCAACTATGGAACACATATCCTATTGGTTTTGTTTTTCTGGAGAAACCTTGCTAATACAATGTGGGTCATATAGACCCATTCTTTGGTTCTTATTTGGGTTTTAAATGTGCAAACATAATTGGTATGTTTTCCTGATGAACTGACCCCTTTATGCTTATAATATTTCCTTCTTTGTCCCTAGTAACACTGTCTTAAAGGCTATTTTGTCTGATATTCTACTCTAGGTCTCATATGGTTACAGTTTCAAGGCATATTTTTTTTCAACCTTTAACTTTCTTTCTTAATTTAATTAAGTTTACTGGGGTAACACTGGTTAAGAACATTCTGTATTTTATGTGTACAATTCCATAAACGTAATCTATATATTGCATTGTATGCTCAGCCTTTAACTTGCAACCTATTTGTCTTCGAAACTCAAGTGTGTCTTTTCATCCAGTTTGAAAATCTCTGCCTTTTGATTTGAGTATTTATTATTTAACTATATATATCCACTTTATTATATGTTTTTTGGGGGGGAAATAATTTAGGAAACAAATGAAATATGTTTTTCCTGATGTGTTGGTGATGATGTCTGTGATAGTACATAGACAATTAAGTAACAGTTTCTAAGGCCTGAGAACTTATTATCAGAAAATTAATCTGATAATGTATATTTTGTGCCCTGGACCATGTATTATTTGCTTCATGCCTTTTATTCACACTTAACAGAATTTCATATACACAGTGTCAGGTTTTAATTTTCCAAAACAATATGATTTCCAATATGCCATTAAAAAAATAAGTGATGCATCCTTCTTAATTCCACCTTGGATAATGGCCTTATTTCATCAGTAACACCTAACAGTGAGGTACCCTTGGTCAACATCAGGAATCCTAAATAATCAAAAAAGACTTGTTATTTCATTCCCTTTAGGTTTTATCTACTTCTATCACAAGAGAATTAATGGGGTATATTCTTGATATGAAAGACAATTTCTTCATTGCATTTCTTTTCACTCTGTACCTCCATAAAAATAGCTAACCAGATAAAAGTATATCTAACACTTCAGACTGAAATAGATAATCTACTTGCTTAAGAATTTTCTTTTGTTTCAAACAAGATAAAGATTGGATTATCCAAAGTGAAAGTGTGCTTATATGTTTCAGCTTCTCTTTTCCACTTATAAATCTTTTCTTTCGATGATGAAATAATTTTTAACTGAATAATTGGCCACACAGATAAAACCTTATACTCCTAATTCCCCAGTGACTAAGTGTGGGTATGTGATGACATACTGGTTATGGAGATATATTTTTAAAATGTCTATGTGAAAACTTCCAGAAAATCTTCTTATAAAACATAAGTTTCTGAATTTTTTGTTCATCCCCACTCCTCTTCCATTCTCCCAAGTATTTAGATGTCACAGATTGTAATATATCTTGGATGTCATCTGAGAATAAGAACCATAAGTTTGCATGTAAGAGCAGACTACTGGAACCTGAAACCTGGAGAGTTATGTGCTAACAGCACTGTCACCCTAAAAGTGGAATATCCTCTCCAGATTTTTACAAGAAAGAGGAACAATCTTTGATCTTGGTTAATCCCCTAATGTCTGGAGTCTTTCACATATGGTTAAACCTAATTCTAACTTTCAGATCTTCTGTAGTTATACTAGTACAAAATCATCATCTTATCATCTTATCTCTAACTGATAAGGCATAAATTAGTATTTGTAAAGATCTAAATTTGCATTTTATTGGCCTGATAGTATGTATCTATAATCAGAAAAATATAGCCATAATGAATGTATAATTGAGGGAAAAGTTATTAATCATAAGCAAAGTGAGTATATTTTACCAGCACCAATGAGAATAGTCAATACCCTATGCTTACTGCTTCAGTGAGTTGCATATATAAAGATGGATGAGAATAGTACCTCTAACCACGTATTGATGTCAAAAAATTTACAGAGCAAATAAACTGTTCTCTAAGTAATGCAAAGCTTATGAACATAATAATAGCTTCAGCTGTCATTTGTAGTGAGATTACATTTCCATTTGGTATAGGCAAGAGTTTCTGGTCATGCATTGGCAAACTCAGTTGCACAGAGAAATACCTAGAGGTTCAAAGGTTATAATAATATTATATCCATGAACTTAGTTCCTATAAGGCATTCCAATGGGTAAAAAGAAAAATAATCTATTGTCAAATAAGGACCATTTCTCTGGGACAGAATGTTTCTACTAAAGAAAGCAAACAAATCTTTTAAATAAACTTAAAATGTTTTCACTTATATAAACTCTTTATTTTTTAATATAATAAAATTTAAAATCAGAATTAGTACTTTTCCTCTTAATTTATTGATGATGTAATGTTAGTAAGAACCATTGAACAGGAAGTGGCAACTGTTCTGGACCCCTTGAGATGATAAATATATGTCAGAGGTAGAAGATAGATGCCCTAAAGATCATAAGCTTGTCACAGTGATGAAGTTTTTAGATGTCCAGTATCTGAGGAGCATGCAGAAATATCCTATGCAAGATAAAGTGGCATAGTGCTTGGAAGGCCTGTTTTGGAGCTAGCACAAACTCAGTTAGGAATGCTTCTCGGCTTATTTATCAGGTGTCTTGAAGAGTGATATTGTTCTCTGGACCAAGATTAGGTTGTAGTATAAGATGTCCTATCATTTAGGCTAAAAACAAAAAAATAGTTCCAGAGTTACCTATGGTAAAGATGCTCTAGGTAATGTACTGCTCAATAAAAAAAGTTTAAAAAAACAAATAATCATATTCAACATATAATTTATTTTCTGGATATATATGAAATTCTGGATGGTTGAAAACTTAATGTGGTAAATTAGCTAGAAGCTAACTAGAATACAGTTGACCCTCCATATCTGAGGGTTCCACATCCATGGAACCAAGTGGATCAAAACTATTCAGAAAAAAATGTTATATTGTTGCTCATGTGTACCATGTAGTAAGACCTACAATGGTCGCATTTATACTGAACCTGTACAGACATTTTTATTGTTATTATTCCCTAAAAATATAGTAAAACAAGTATTTATAAAACATCTACATTTTATGAGGCATTACAAGTAACCTAGAGATGATTTAAAGTATACGGGAGGATTTGCATAGATTATATAAAAATACTATGCTATTTTAAGGTACTTGAGTATCTGTGAATTTGGGTATCCACAGCGGTCCTGGAACCAATCACCTGAAGACACAAAGGAAAGACTGACTATGATAAAAAATTAGAAGTAATATAAAAAACAACCTAATTTGATTCAAAGTAATATATTTTTAGAAGTGGAAACAATTAGAAATCCTCTGAACTGAACATCTCATTTTAGAGGTGTGAAACTGAGGAACAAAAATATTATAATTCATGGATCTACCCAGAAAACTTGAAAACCTTAGTCTACAAAGACTTATGTACCCCCATGTTCATTGCAGCACCGTTCACAGTGGCCAAAACATGGAAACAACCAAAGTGCCCTGCAACAGATGACTGGATAAAGAAGCTGTAGTACATATACACAATGGAATATTACTCAGCTATAAAAAAAGATGAAATACTGCCATTTACACAAAATGGATGGACCTAGACATCATCATGCTTAGTGAAATAAGCCAAACAGGAAAAACCAAAAACTATATGACTTCACTCATATGCAGAATATAAAATTGAAAGCAACAAAAACAAACAAATGACAAACCCATGGACACAATCAATAGTTTAATGTTAATTGGGGGCAAGTGGGGAGAGAGTGGGAGAAGCGGGGGAGTGGAGGGAGGGGGAGCTAAACATATGGTGATGGAAAAAGAACCCACACTGGGTGGTGAATTTATAATGCAATAAGTTGATGATGCACTGTAGAATTGTATACCAGGAACCTATGCATTTCTTGCTAGGCGATGTCACCCCAATAAGTCTAACAATTAAAAAATATATATGTTATAATTCATGCAAAATAAAGTATTTGCAGAGTAACAACTCTTGTTTACTTTGACCTGTAAATGTTCTTTCCTCTACTACCTACCTCCATGGTGATAGAAAATATGGTAAAATTCAGGCAATGGATAATAGAATGTCCATTCCATCTTTGCATTAAAAATATTGTTCTTTCAATGAAGCAAAAGGATGTGACATTCTAAACTTAGAGAATAAAATTTTAAAAATGCATAAATTCACTGCATTCAACACCCTTTACATACTTATAATACAGGATGAAGATATTGATAACTGATAACAAAATGTAAACATAAAGTTGACAGAAGCTAGAAAGCAGAAAGCAGGAAAAAGAATCAAGTGATACTGCCTATGGGAAAAATATTAATAAATACAGATTTATGTATGTTGCATAATATATGTAGGTGCAGGGTAGATAAGAGGTGGTACATGCACATGAAAACTTCATCTAGTGTTGCCCAAATCAAATCTAGTATTTGATTCAAATACTAGTCTAAAATACTAGTCAAAATCAAATCTAAATCTCTGGCAATCCCTGATAGGAAGATCTCAGTAAAGGTTACAAGGAAGCCCAATAAATACTGAAAAGCCTGACTGGTGTACATCAAGTGTCTATATGACTAGAGATACACCACGAAGTGGACAGTGTCCGATCCATCATGTCATAATGCAGGGCTGGTATATTTGAATCCAGACATAATAAGGTTAAAAGAACACAAGAAATGGTCTAGATCCCTTTGTCAGTTTTCATTTACTTCTATTATACTGACGTGATACATCTCCCTAAGTTCAAATCTATGGCTTTGTTGCAATTGGGGGTGATTGCTGTGACCCTTTGACAGAAGAGGAAAATATAAGAGCCTTGTTCAGAGATGAGTCAGATCAATATGTTAGTAAAGCAGGAACTGAGTGCTACAATAACACAGGGGTGATCTTGGAAGACAGTGGTTAAAAGAAATACTTTCAATGAAGCGATCTGTACACCTAGTTATCAATTTCATGTGGAGAAAGACATGACCTTATACAGGCTATATATGAAATCCTGAGAAGTACTGGTTGGAATTGGAATGTTGAATGCAAAGTGAAGAGGTATGTGAACTGGCTCATGAAAATGGGTATAAAGCATGTCTCTGTCTCTCAAAAGCATCCCCCCAAAAGCATCCTCCCCATAAAATATACTAAACAAACGAGAGGAATGACTACTTGTTTAATGGGTGTCAGGCATCTACTTTTTATGCCACATCAGTTAAAGTATAATGGACTCATAAATAGAGTAATCTTGGGACAGGAGATAGGGTCTATGCAGGCCCAACAGGCTTAACTCCATCACCAAGACTGATTTACCTATTGCTGACTGAACAGCCAGCAACAGATACTAAAGCTAGGCCCTTGGTATACTGCCAAAGCGTGAATAGACCAAGCTGCCACCATGGGCAAGTTGATTACATTGGATTATTTCTATCCTAGAGGGGAAGTAGCATGTCCTAATGGAAATCAGTGTATATCCCAGATATTGATATTAACCACCCATAGGCGTTCACCAGCACCATTATTATGTGCTCACAGTTTGTGTCATTTACTGTTGTCATCCTGCATAAGATCACCTTGGACCAAGAAACTCACTTTTTGACAAAGGTGTATGACAAATGAATAATTAAAATAATCTGCTGGTCAAATTATATACCAAATCACCTAAAAGCTGCTCTTCTAATAATTATTACATAATTATCCTGTTGGAATTATTTCTTTGATACAGTTAATATTCCAGTTTATGAACCCCTGCCAGTTTGTAATTCTATATATAGATTGTACTTTTCATTAACAGTCGTCAAATAATGATGTCTTCCTGATAGGTAGAATACACAGGTCCAGGAGACACAAAAGGGAGAAGTGGTCTCTCTCTCCCTCACTCCTGATGGCACTCTCAGGAGTTTTTGTCTCCATTACAGCAACTTCAGACTGAAGGATTCAAGGTCATATGTTTTTTCAGAGAGGATGAAAACTGCCTTGAAGGAACATAGGTATGGTTTATTACACCTTAAACTGTAGGTTCTACCTGACTAATTTAGAATTCCCATGCTAGACAAAGAAATTAGCTACTATTCTGGCAAAGGTAATTGATCTTAATTATTCTGAATAGATCTGATCGCTGTGACATGAGAACATTGAGTCCAGAGCACAGGGCATTCACTGGGGCAGCTTCTGGTGCTTCCCTGTCTTATGTTAATTATTAATGTGCAATTGCAGCAACCACAACCTAATAAGAAACAAGAACTTTCCCAAAGCTCTTGAAAAAAATGAAAGTTTTCACAGAAAACAAGAGTTTAAATTTCTGATGAATGAAGGCCTTGGTTGCCCTACTGGGCAAGTACCCATACTAAAAAAAAGTGGTAACAAAAAAAGGGGAGTCTAGACTGTGTGCTACAGGAGGTGGGCAAATATTAGGGCCTTGAGCACCACAGCAATGGGACTACAGTTTATCCAGCTAACTTTCCTGTTTGTTTTTGTCTTTTTAGAAACTGTGACACAATATCACTTTGTCAATGACATTAAAGGACAAACACCAGAGGTTGCTACTGGTACTCCCCCTACCCATATCTACTCAGCACTCACATGTGTATTCCAATAACTTCTTATATGAACATAAGAAACTCTTTGATGACTTTTTATGACTATGGTAATTTGCTCATTCTGCAAGCAAAGCACGGCTGACTTTCTGGGAAATTGATTAACTCAAAAACAGCTCTGGATAAGTTATGAAATGAACAGTTTGAGGACTACTCAGCTTCCTTAATCCTTGAGTAGGAAAACTCTGAGGCATGCTCAAAGTATTTTCCAGAGTTCCTTAGCAGAAACACAATCCAGTCACCTATATCTGTGATCTGTTCAATAAAGCATTCTTTATTGGAGTTCTTTCTCCCACCTCATTTTCCCTTGTCCTTATCCTATCATCTCCTAAACAAACCTCTTACACTTAAATTCTGTCTCATTGTCTCTTTCTGGGGAAACAAAAGTTAAGGCAGGATCCATGCCCCCTCCTTGATTAAAATCAATATAAATCCAATTATATTTCAAGGTTCCTCTTGGGAACATTCCCCTCCACACTATGAACTTTGACTTAATGCCCCTGGCTCACAGTAACATGTCTATCCTTTGAATACCCATGACATTAATTGTGGGGTGTAGTTTGACCTTCCTTTAACAAATGTCTTGAGTTATGTTTATTTGTTGGTTGGTTAGTTTAAAGTTCTTTCCTGTTTTCCAGGATCGTATCCCTTCATAATGTTATCTGTACATAGTAATCAAAAAATTCTTCCTGAATTTTTCAAATCTCCATTGTTGGAATTTTAGAATCTGTCCCTTGTACTTGCATCAGTCCATACTTCCAGTGATGAACTGAAGTTCTAAACAGTTAATGAGGTCTAAGGCTAATGTGAAACAGCTGTACTATATCTCTGCTCTCTTTTCTTATATAATGTGTTTGTGAATAGTTTCAGATATGATATTCCACTTAAACATTGGTAGTAATTTGTAGGAAATAGATAATTCGGCTCCATATAATAGTCTCATGTGATACAGTTCAATATAGTAATCAATATATTAAAATAGATTTATGGTTTAAATAGAATGTATTTCCTGGCTTCTTCTTTCATTTTATACAACCATGTGATTGAACCAATGAAAAACTAAATGAATATATTCCAGCGATATCCTATATATCCCCAGTAATCCAAAGTGGATACTCTTGGGAAGTATTTCCTGCAATGCAATTTGAGCTCTTATTTGATCCTTATAACAGACACATATCTGAGAAATTTTCTGCTCTGACAAAATACTATCAAAGAAAGTATTTTTTACTGTTAATACACTGCTGCAGAGTGTATATTGTAATTGTTGATTTTGTAAAAGCTCAAAGAAAAATTTCTTACAGTTAAAATTAATAGAAAGAAAATAATAGATTGTCCTCAAATGTTTATATTTAAATTCCTAAAGTCTAAGCTAAACATTGCTTTAATTTACATCATTGTTAAGAGGGCATATATATCTCTATTTGTTTTATAATCCATGTACATGTTTTCCAATTGGTTTTAAGTGTTTTAATAGTGCTTATCTGTCTGGACACACCAACACACACAGATATATACACACATAGTTTTGCACATATGACATTACATGTGTATATATAATATATAAATATATGTATGTATATTTATATATGAAATACATATATATATTATATTTAGATTTCTAGCACTTGACATAGTGCTTGCAATAATCAATATCATGAAATTTTTGTTGAAATGAACTTTTTTGTCTATGTTACCTCTTACTTATAAGGAATTAGAACTAAGTTATCTCTAGATTTCCTTCCACCTTCAAAAGTCAATAAACATAAGAATACTTACTCAATTCAGACAGAAGCCAATTTCAAAAAGGGCTGTAGTAGAAAAGTATTTTGATAGAAAGAATACTTATGAAACATTAATTATGAATACCATATTTTATGAAATTATGATACTTGATTTTTAAAAATTCTATGAGATGATTCTCTGACTGCAAATTAGTAATCAGATGAAACAGAATGGCAAAATTCAGGTCAATGCTTTAAAAACAATTATAAGTAATAACAAACTATTTTATGTTCCTATATTTTTTAGTATAAAAAACCCTTTTTAATGCTCAAATGTGGTAGAGCTCTTGAAGGATAGTCGTTGTTGTATTTTTAGTATCCACTCTTTAAAAAGATACACAATATTGAAAGTTACAACTTTAGTAATATATTTAAAAGTGCAGTGTTTATATTTATTAATCACAGTGACATGTAGATGCATTTCAAAAACAAAGCCTATATATTGAAATTTATTCATTTGGCCAATAGAAAATTCTTATTCACAGAGACTGATAGACTCCTTAGGGAGACATGCAAATTATTTATTTTTAGGTTAGAAGAGAGATATTCTACCCTTTGATTACATATAAGAAAATAATTTCCATTCCATTTTCCACAAGCAAGAAGTTTGTGATTTAAGAACAATTTTACTTTCTCTCAACAGTGATACATCTATAGATGCATTTGTGAAAAGAAACTAACCATATTTTATTATGTTCCTTTTACCTTTTCATTTTCAGTTATTCCTGCTTACTAAAGTTACATTCTGTCTGTACACAGAAAGCATTGTCTGTTCTTAGCCATATGGTAAGGTGAGCACAATTGGCTCCCTGTCTTGGAAGGAACCTTTATTTGTCCATCTGTGCAAGTGATTAATGGTTCAATTTGTCTAATTATATCTACAATGGTCAACCACTTGGCCACTCACATAAAGCCAAACCTTTAATTAGCTTTATCAGTAATGCAGTGATATTGATATCCAATTGTCTGACTTGTATCTTATTTCTTACTGAAGTCTGAATTTTGGAAGATAAAAGGTAGAAAATTTATTACCTTTCTTAAAAAGTGTATCATAATCCAATATTCTAGAACTGTTAAGAAAGTGTATTCCAATAGTAAGCAATAAATAAATGTGTTAATGAATTATGTATAAAATATACATCTGAGAGATAAGAACCATTATTGGCAAGCATTGATAGAATTTTACATATCTATCCTTATAAACACATTTAGTATTAAATAAAACCTTCAATAAATATCTAAGTATAATTAGTTAAGTTTTATGTTAATAATAAATCCAAATACTATTTGAAATTCTTTAGAATTAAGTGTTTAGTATATTTGATACAAATATGTGCAAATCTGGTCAAAGGATAGCATACTTGGAAATTTCTTGACATAATTCATCTATAGGTTAGGAGGAAATAACCAAAGAAACCAAAATTTTAGACTCCTAAAAGAAAGTCTACTTTTAGGCCTTTTCAATTTTAAGACACTACCTTAAAATTAAATTGTAACTTTGTATCATGCATGAGTTAGCCATGAACTACTATAGGCATTAATTGTGTTTTTCAAAAACAATAATGTACCCTTTATCAAAGAGCTGGTCAGTGGTTCCATCAGACATATTTTTTCTATAGTAATTTTGTTTGAATAACAAAATTTAGTTTAACTACTTTCTTTTTTTTTTTTTTTTTTTTTTTTTTTTTTTTTTTTTTTTTTTTTTTTTTTTTTTTTTTTTTTTTTTTTTTTTTTTTTTTTTTTTTTTTTTTTTTTTT
>PVJL010001104.1:0-141636 GCA_004026885.1 Lyroderma lyra | reverse complement strand
GCATGATAGCAAATGAAGGAAAGTTATTACATGTTAAACTGTTTTCTGAACATAATTTTTGTTGCTAAGGAAACAGAGTTTCTTTCCTTACAGGACATATTTTCAGAGCCACATTTGTGTTAAAAAATATTCTAACTCTAATCCAAATTGTTTAGGAATTAAAAAGACATCCCATGTGTAAATTCCAAATTGCAAAAAATTGATCTTGTATTTCAGATAAATTTATAAATTCACAAATAAATCATGGTTTTCATAAGTTCATTTGAGTCTCATTGTTGATTTTATGTTTATAGTAAAAACTTGTGGTAATCTTCCATTATATTTTTATTTTCCTTTTCTTTATTTAATATGTCAACTTTTAGTGTATTTACTAACTTTAAAGCACTTTTATTTTCAGTGTTTTACCAAAATATAGAACTATGTATATCTGAAATTTAAACCCAAGTATAGAATCAAGTTTAGGCCTATGATTAAGATTTTTTTTAACCTCCCCAAAGAGAGACAAATTTTCTACAGAAGTAAGAATTCTGTAAGATGTTTATTGTCCTGAACTAGCAGATTTTCAGAATAGGCATATGACTGCATGAACATGCATAAAACTGTTTTTTCCCAAACTGTCATAACAAGATTATTCTGAATGATTGGAATTACTGATTACCACACACTTCTTTAAATACTTTGTTCTTTATACTTTTAGTCATGTTTCCTCTTGTCTAAAGTTATACCTGGAATCTATGTAATTTTTACCAACCAATGTCATCCTAGTAAATTTAACAATTAAAAAAAATAGTTACATCCCAGTAAATTTAACAATAAAAAAATAGTTATATTCTATTGAGTTATCCTTATTGCCACTGATAATTTGTCTAAATCTAGATTTTATGAGTAAACATCAAAATGTTAGTTCTATATGTAAGTTCTCACTAGCTATTATTACTATAAACAAATTGAAAAATAGTATATCTGGTATTATATTCCTGTTCCAAATGATACTCCTTGTAGATAACAGCAAACATTAAAAAACATGTCTTTGCTCTGTAAAAGTGGAACACAGATATTTTGAAAGACGTAACAATATTTAGAGAAAGTATCCTACAGAGCCATTAAAATCAATTCAGTTTTTATATATCTCTGACCTCCTGAGTTTTCTGTGTATTTGTTTTTTTTCCTTATGTGAGGGAATCAGGTTTTCAGTTTCAAATCATAGCTCAAGCTAAATGTTATGCAGACATAGTAATTCAACCACTGTGGCTGTATGACTCCCCAACATTTTCGATGGGTTGTTACCTTACAGTAAGTTTCAAGAAATACAAGCTTTTTTGCAGTAAAATTAGCAATAGGTAGAAAGACAAACCTGATGACAGTAGTCCTATCTATATGAGTTGAATAATTTTAAAGTGTCCTCAAATATATATCCTTCATAATACATAAGGAATCTTGACCTGGGAATATAAAAAACTGGCTTAAATTCATTATTCTTTTGATCATTAAATAGCTTTGGATTTTTGTTTTGCCAACTAGACGAAAGTTGGCACCATCGCTAATACTTTACGATGAAATCGGGGTTAACACTGCATGTAAAGTGGAACAATCTATCTAAGCTCGAAACAAAAGCAATCTGCTTATCATATATAGACTTTTGCATAGTCAGGACTTGTTTTCCTGTTCAAGTTTTGTTGTTTAAAGCTAGGAAATATTGGGTTACAATTCCAGAGATTCTGTCAGCCTTGTAATATTTTAGTTAAACTGCTTTGATACACAACTGTTGTTTCCTAAGAGTGTTAAATGTCATTATGCAACCAGGGTCCTTACAGATGATTCAACAAGTGAGTCAAAGAGAAAAACAGAATGTAAATATATTCGTCAGCACATAAATTGAAAACCTGTCCAAAGAACACTTCCTCTTCAAGAAGAATGTACAACTGTGGTGAAGATACAGATAAACCTTATTGCTTTCTCCTGTAGATTAAAAGGGGACCAAAATGGGGATTGAAAATTATTTTAAAATAATTGAAGATTGAAAATTAACAAATAATCTTCAAAATTGATTTTAAAACTCTCTAGTCAATTTATTTCATTACTGTAATCAGAGAAAGATTTAAACATGAGAACTAATTTTAAGCCTCTCTAATCAATCAACAATTCAGTGAGCATATTTCTAAAAGGAAACAGTGACAGACTTACACATTGAAAGACAGCTAGTGTAAGATTCACTCCTATGAACACAGTTCAAAGGCTCTGTCAACCCACTCTCGCTTGTGTAACCAACATAGAACATGCTTCTAATACTTTCATAAACCTGCTTCAGCCTCTGTGATCAATACAAGCCACCATAAACTCTTCCCTAAAGCCCAACATAAGACCAGTATTTTGCTTTATCCAATAACACTACGCCTGCCCATCATAACTATACTTGACTCATGGTTACATTTCAAATCATATTTTTATTAGCATAGTATTATCAGTTAACAATGACTGAACATACAAAACTTGCAAAATTTTTATTTGCATTTCTGAATAAAAATTTACTGATTTTTTAACTGAAAATTTCATGTTTATGGTTTATAACATGAAAATTATTTCTTTTTTCTGTAACAGGATGTGTTGTAGCATAACAAAAAATCATTCAAGTAATCATTATAAAAAATGTAAATGATTATTCATCATGTTGAACTAGTCAGTGAATAATTTCTCTTACCATTCTTTAGTAGAAAATATCCCCAACATTTTCTCCATTCTTACCCTGAGGAACTATATATATAGTTATAGAGAAAGTGAGAGAGAAAATCAGGATTCATATATTGTTATTAGAAAATAAAAATAAATCTTTCAACCATGTAACTTTCAAGCTAATGATTCTTCTTCATAGAATTAATATGTATACAGACCTCTCATAATTTAGAAGAAAATGATAAAACATGTCACTGCAAATTTGCAAAGGGTAAATTATAACTTTGTAATAAATATGAGTACAATATATCTATTGGCTATTTAAATGTCTTCTTGGGAGAAATATCTGAAAAAATACTCAACTTCACTAGCCATTAGAAAAATACAAATGAAAAACACAATGAGATACCACCTCATACTTGTTAGAATGTCTATTATCAACAAAACAAGTAATAACCAGTATTAGAGAGGTTATGGAGAAAAAGAAATCCTCATTCACTGCCAGTGGGAATGTAAATTGGTACAGCCACTATGAAAAACAGTATAGAGGTCCCTTATAAATTTAAGAATAGAATTACCTTACAACACAGCAATCCCTCTTCTGAATATCTACCCAATAATCTGCAAACACTTATCTGTAAACATATATATACTCCTATGTTCACTGCAGCATTATTCACAGTGGCCAAGTCATGGAAACAACTGAAGTGTCCTTCCACAAGTGATGGGATAAAGAAGATGCGATACATATACACAATGGAATATAACTCAGGCATAAAAAGAGATGAAATACTATGATTTGTGACATGAATGGATATTGAGATTATCATACTAAGCAAAATAAGAGAGAAAAATTCAAGAACTACATGATTTTACTCACATGTCAAATAGTAAAAACAACAAACAAATAAGATAAACAAAAACTCGTAGACACAGACAACAGTTTACTAGAGGGTAAAGAGGATCAAATATATGGTGATGGAAAGAGAACTGATTCTGGGTGGTGAACACACAATGCAATACACAGGTGATGCATTATAGAATTGTATACTTGAAGCCTATATAATTTTACTAACCAATGTCATTCCAATTAATTTAATAAAAATTTTAAAAATGGGTATAATTTTTCAACATTGATTGATATCATGAATTTCAACCCAATGTAACATATAAATTATATTGAAGTAGAAGTTATTTAGTATTGATATTTACAGTTTTGAAATATTGGTTAAACAATACTTGAAATTACTTGGTAACTTATAGACTCCTCTATATTTCTCTTTTAACTCTAATAGGATCTATGCATATGTTGACTGTTTTAATAAGGAAATTTTCACTGAATTTTAGTGATTTGCCTAAGATACTGTAAATTGTAAGTGATAAAACTGAGAGCAATACAGATTCCAACATCAGTCCCAATGCTTGGCTACACAGATCTTTTTAAGAAAAACTACTGAGGAATAAAAAATGAGAATTTTGGAAAACAGCCTTAGGAGATCATAATTTTTACAGATAAATTATTTTCATAAGGCAATGAGGTAACAGATGGAGGTTAAGAAACATGAAAAACATTGTTCACCAAACAACTGGGGAGTAGTGGGGTCACAAAATAACAATAAAAATTTTAAAAATAATTAAGGGAACTAGGAAAAATCAATTTGAAAACTGAAACAAGAATTGAAAAAGCTGAGTCTCTCTTCTCTTTTTGTCTTTCTCTTTCTCTCTCTCTCTACACACACACACACACACACACACACACACACACAGTTAGATGTGAAAAAATATTCATTTCTAATAACAAACCTTTAGAAATGCATTTACCGTGAAATGTGTCGAACATACTCATGAACAAGTTAAGATTCTGAGAGCTCATAAAAGATGACCTGAACGAATAAAAATGTGCCTGGAAGAGAAGATTAAATATCACAATAAAGAAAGGAAACACCATGATATATGCCTCAAAGTACATTAAAGGCTATAAGAAAAATTAAGACAACAATGAGACTAATCACTATACTATATGATAGGCAGAGTTTCAGGTCGGAAATTTTTTAAAAGGAAAGGAGTTATTTGAAAATGTCTGAATTTGTGTAAGATGATTTATTTCTAGTTCTAGGGCAGTCCAGCAGTATAGCATATATTGCATTTATAAGACCAAGATCATTTATATAACTATTTTATTGTAAATAGGAAAAAGGAACTTTTATCCTTGGCAAAGCTCCATCCCAATGTCTTTTGTTTTGCTATTTATTTTTTATTTGTTTCTTCTTCTCTTTCAGATATTTAGTACATTCATGTCCTGCCAGTTTTCAGGTATCTTAAAGAACAGTGATACAGTAAACTCATTTACATTAACAAGTTTAAGCTTCAGTTTCTTCCTTACAGCAATTTTGAACTTTCTAATTTATCTCACTTTTTAAAGTATAATTGACAAATTTCTACAGAAATCTTACTCCTGATATTCCTAGAGTCACAAATCCTCTTAACATTCTCATGATACTGGTACTACATACCGTGACTTATATGTGACTTGCAACTTATTTGTTACCATGCAAAAACACACTTATATGCCTGAAACCTATGTAATCCTTGCTAACAGATGTCACCCCAATAAGTCTAACAATAAAAATGAATTTAAAAAATAAAAAAATAAAAAAAATAAAAAAATTGAAAAAAAAAACACACTCGTTAGTGTTAGGGGCTTAGTGGTTAGTTTTAGCGGTAGGGGTTACAGCTGAATCTGCAGTCTTGGAGCCTGCCTCTTCAAACTTTGAATAAATGTGCCTCAACATTGAGTGTTATAATGCTCTAATGTTTTCTTGAAGGAAGCAGAAAAAGTAAGAGCTGGTTGTGCTTTGCTGCCCAGGTCTGACTTCAGTGCTACGCAGCCAGCAGGCTGTGAATGGGTGCCTTCACGCAGGGAGGCTCGCGTAGTGTGATGCAGCACAGTTCTGCCAGGCAGGGCTCAGCTGAGGTTAAGAGCCTAGCAACAGGAAGTGTAGCCCTGCTGCACTGAGAAATTGTTATCTTCTAGCTCCAGGAGCATTTGTCAAAGGGAAACATCCTCCAAAAAATTAATATAGGAGTTTATTTATTGGACAGACTGACAGCATTTATGTCTTAAAGGGCTCAGGAGTTTTTAGATCCTTGAGAAAGTATGTGTTGTAGCTAGCTTTCTTTATTTTAAAACTATCTCTATGTATTCATCTTTATCTTTGGTTTTATGGGCACATTAAATTTTTTGGTTTATATCTATGAAATAAAAATAACTATAAGAATAACTTTAAATTAAAATATGTATACATACACTTCTAATTAAAAACAAACATGCATGCGTACTGATGGGTCTTAGCACAGTTTTATTTTGTCATATAACTCTCTTACATAAATATTTTATGTATATATGTATCATATCACTTGGCTATTATAATTTCATTGAGATGCAATTTACATAAATTATATTAACCATTTTCAAAAAAACAATTCAGTGGCACTGAGTACAGGCACTCCTCACCTAACAACCGAGTTCTATTCCTATGACTAGTCGTCAAGTGAATTGGTTGATAAGTGAGATGCTTAAAGGTAGATGTCTTGTGGTTTGTCTTGGTGCCATAAAATATGTATTTTTCAACAGATATCACATGACATCACACTTAAACAAAATGTATTTTTGTGTGATTGCAAACATTGTGTGTAGTGAATACTGACTGTGGGAATGAGGCAAAGACTGAGAAAGGGGATTCCCCACACTGGAGACCTGGTTCTAAGTCCAAGCAGTTATTAAATAGGTAGGCCATTAAGTGAGGAGTAGCTGTATATTCACTATGTTGTGCAATCACTATCCTAATTCCAAAATATTTTCAACACTGGAAAAGAAACCCATCCACTCTGAGCAATTACTAACCATTCACTCCCTTTTCCCCCAACCCCTTACAACCACCTATTTGCTTTTGTCTCTACAAATCTCCCTATTTGGGACACTACATATAAACAAAATCAGGCAAGATACGACCTTTTACGATTGGCTTATTTCACTTAGCATTATGTTTTAGTTTCATCTGTTTAGTAATGTTTCAGTTCTTCAATCTTTTTATGGTTGTTTTGTATGTGACAAAATTTTTTTATTCACTCATCTGTTGGTAGTCAATTTGGGTTGTTTCCATCTTTTGACTATCGTGAATAACATACCATATCCATTGGTGTACAAGTATCCCTTTAAATCTCCATTTTTAATTCTTTTGGATATCTACAGAGGAATAGAATTGCTAAGTCATATAATTCTGTATTTAACTTTTGAGCACTTGCCAAACTGTTCTCCACAACAGCTGAACCATTATACATTCTCATCACTGATGTTCAAAGATTCTAATTTCTCTACCTCCTTACCAACTCTTATTTCCCATTATTTTTTTCATTATTGCTATTATAGTATAAGTGAAGTGGTAGCTTAGGGTTTTGATTTGCATTTACCTAATGGATAATGACGTTGAGCATTTTTTCATGTGCTTGATGACAATGTGTATATCATCTTTGGAGGAATGTCCATTCAAGTCTCTTGGCAATTTTTAAATTTGTTTATATTTTTGTTGAGTCATAAAATTATATATTCTAGATATCAGACAGATGATTATCTAAATAGTTATCTAATTTTGTACTGATATATTTAATTATAAACCTACAATTTGTACTTCAGAGATTTTAATGCTGCATTATAGTCTTCATATCTTTATTATTTTATTATAAGTCAATTATTAATATACAACTACATAGTTTAGTGTAGCATTTGGTATAATTTGTATGAATGTTACTTTATATAAGATTTTCCTAACTATGGAGAGAATATGATCAGAAATTCCCTGTTTAAAGACTGACAAATTAGATACAATTCAAGGAATTATGTTTAAGTTATTATATATTTACTTTTTACTCATATTTTTCACCAGTGAAATTATAATAACTACTTCTAACAAAATAATGACTGATGCATAGATAGATAATTATGAGGATGAAAAGAATAAAAATTCAGTTGAGTACAGAGGATCTGGCACAAATAACATCCTTTTTTTTTATGAGCTGGTAACCTATACCAAACCTTTTATTACAAAATCATATGCATGTAATTCTGTAACATAACAGTATCACACTCAAGCACACTACATGACATTTTATGTGAAGTGTTCTAATTGTCGTCCCTCTCGTGTGAGACATTCATGTATAGGGTCCGGCGTTACTTCTGCCAGATCCTGTATTAATGCATGTCTTTGGGAAGTCCAACAAATAGTTTCTATATTCTATTGTGCTTACAGATTTAATTCCAAAGTTATTACCCATAGATATTTTAAAATAATGAACCTAATGTTTTGAGTATAACTTGATATACAAATATCAATGAAAGGAGACAAAATTGTTTTCAGTTTTTTTAAAGCATCTATGATGACTCAATTATGTTAAAGAGGAAAAATTATTATGTTTCTACCTTTAGCAATCCACAGTTTATAATAAAATGTGAAGAACTGTGTATCAGTAGTTACCACACATTACTGAAAAATCTTAAGAAAAAACAGTTATTAATTATCCAGGAAATCGGAGCAGGACTTTTTAAAAAAGGTGGTATATGGGAAATACACACCAATACACACATGAGTGAAGTAAACACAGCTTTCACATTTCATGATTAATTGATTTAGCAAAATACTAAATTTATCTGCTTGGCCTTTTCAATCTAATAATCAAGTTTGTATTTTTTAAAAATGTTAAAACAGACATAAATATAATACCGTTAACTAGAAACCCTTTTTTAAAGAATTCTCCCAAATTATATACTTTGTTAAAATTAGGTTTATACAGAAATTTAGATCTCTCCCACAATGATTATCAATGCAAATACACAAAGAGGAATTAAAATTAAGTGGTACTTTATAGGAAGCATGTGTTAGAGAACAATTATCTTCTGGAAATAACTTTTTAAATAGATTTGGAAACATCAAGACTAGTGTAAGTAAACCACTAAGGGTTAATTTTGCATAGAAAAAAGTTATAAGGAGTCAGTATCTAATGTCCATAACATTGGATACCATTTCATTGGAAAATAGAGTAAAATTCGGCTCAAACTATAAAAAATGATATATAGACTTTTTGTAATTACAAAGCATGTTAAAAATGATGTAAGTTAAAGAGAGCCAAGAAAATTTCCAAGGTGTGTCCAAAAAAAAAAAAAAAAAGGTTCTCATATGTGCAGAAAAAAAACAACAAAGGAAGAAATTAAATTGTACTTAAGCCTAAAAATCAGTGGCCGCACAGTGGGCATGGCTCCATACGATTTCTGTGGTCCTGAAACTTATGTTCTGTTCAACAGGTTCAGCACAACTTTAAGGCCCAGGCACACAACAAATAGAGAAAAATTTGTATATTGCTAATGAGTACAGAAAGATGGATGAGGGGAATGGTAAAGGTTTGGTGAAACTAAACAAACAAGAAAAAAATGGTGTTGGATCAAGAAAGCTCCTGTGCTCTCGAGAGGGGATTTATGAGGATTAAAAGAGAGGTAATACACTCTCACTAAACATTAAACTTAGGGTTTCATGAAATAAATCATTATATTGCCATTTACTTCTAAGTAAAATTTATTTTAAAATTTCAGTGTTCATATGCTATTTTTAAGGTTTAATGATACTTCAAGAAAGTTTCCAGTAACTTTTCTGGATAAACAAAGAAGGCTTTGTTTGTGTATTTGTGCTAAATATATGGCTTTTATGATTCACTCTTTGACACAAAGGCAAAAGGCAATAGCCTTCTGTGTACCTTTTCCATGAGCACAGTCTTCATTCCTACATTGTCCTTGCATTTTTGCCTTACCAGGTGTTGTCTCCTGATAAGTATGTTCCCTTCTTTGCAGAAATTCACATTGCTGACCTTGCAGTCTTTTGCTATGGAAGGGTTGCTACTGGCAGCTAAAGATTAATACTAGCTCAAATCTTGTTGGTTTTGATTAAGGTCCTGAGGTTAGAAAAATGTAATTTGTACCCCACAAGGTAGTATAGAGAGAACATGACAGCAATTAATTCTTTTCTTACTGATGACAATGATAAAATACCTCCTGTTGCCTCCAATATCTATGTTAATATTCCAAAAGAGAAATTTATTTTCCTCTGTGCTTATTTATAGATAAATATTTCTCATAACTTTAGATGTTTAATGTTAAAACCTTATTAAACATTTTTATCAGTAATCATGTCAATATTATTGTGGAAATAATTTGTGAAAATTAATGATTTGTAATGAAACAATTTTACTAAAATATAAACCTCATACATAGGAATAAAAAAATGGCAAATTTTTTTTTGTTGATCCATTATGTATTACAAATTTGGTAACAAATATTTCTAACAAGATCAAATCAGTTTGGTAAAGTGAAGTCAATAGTATGCTTAGTTTAGACTTAATCATGTCATCTAAAATTTTAAACTTGTCATCTTTGTATTATGTTAGCTTTAGTTACCTATATTACCCTCAGATGTCCCTAATTTGGTTTGGAATGTACATTAATTAAATTTCATTAATTACTGAATATTTTATATGGCCTCTGGTAAATCAGAGAAATTATTGGTATGAAAAGAATTGCATATTCTGATTTTCTCTAATCTACTTATATGGTCCACTCAAACTTAGTATTCAACAACATATGTGACTTAAAAACATTAGCAAAAGCAGTAGACAATTAAGGACAAAGAGGCAATGCCAAGAGAAACATCTCTCAATCATCTCCCTCTTGGCAGGACACATGTATTCATGAGACATCATGTACTTATTCTCTTTTTTGGATATATGTGACTGATAACAAAAGCTCTGTTAGTATACACTCATTGATTACAATTTTTTTTTTACTTTTTTGATTTTTTCAATTACAGTTGACATAATATTAGACTAGTGGTTGTGAATCATCAAAATTCTTACACTAGGAAAAGTCAAAGAGATTATTTTTGATATCTGTGTTTTACAGTTAAAAAAAAATTTTCACTAATCACAATAATCCCAACAAATGACAGGAGCTCTATCTTATTGCTTTTGAACTGAATGATTTGCATTGTTCTATATCCTCCAAGATTACTAAATCAGAAGTGGAATATAATCATTATTGACTTATTAACAACTGAGATTTACTGTGAGTGCAAACTATAATTGAAACCAAAGAAATCCCCAAAATGAAGATCAAGTCTTAATTACAATGAGAAACTGAAATGCCCTTGTAGCCTCACCTTCCTGAAAAATATGAGTATTTCTTATCCTTGATCACAGTGTGTGTAATTTGCAGATTAATCAAAAGTGTTATTCTTTTTCATCCCCTAAAAAAAAGTAATCACAAATAAAATTCATAGTGAATTTTGCCAAATATAGTTCTGGGTGTATATTTTAGTAGATCAGTGAAGTACTTGGAGAAACCGAAAAATAGGTATGCAACTGTGGACTTAATTGTTCTTGAGAATTTCTGAATCTAGAAAAGTTAACTTTTAATTCAAGATTATTTTAGGTATTCTTGTTGCCTTTAAAAATTAATGTTTAAGTTTCTTGTTAATTTTTTTTTTAAAAAGGATGCTGGAACTTTGATTAGTACTATACTAGATATACAGACCAATTTAGAAAAGAATGATATGTTAAGAATATTGAGACTTTTAACACAAACATTTTCTGAACAATATTTTCCAGTATTCTGGGAAGTTTTGCATATATTTTGCTATATTTGGCCCTAACCACTTTATGATTTTGGTTCTATTATAAATGATTTATTTTTATTTTAGAATTTATATGTTTTAGTTATATGATTATACTATTCATAATAACCATAAACAAGATACTATCAAAATTATAACAGTTCAATGAATACCTAAATCATGATATATTCATATGATTAAATACTATATAGCATTATAAAAAAACTAAACTATGTCATTTTACATCAAAATATTGGTTAAACTAGTTAAAGGGAATTGGAAAATGGGAAAATGAAGAGGGCTTCTGGTGTGCTTATAATGTTCTCTTTATTGACCTAAATGTTGGTTACATAGTTGTTTTCAGTTGATAAAAATTCATTGATCTATCTTCATGGTCATGTTATATCTACTTTTCTGTATGTGTATCACACTTTAATGATTTCTACATAATAGGTTTTTCCATTGGTTTATATAAATTCTTTCTCTTCATTTTTTAATATCTATGTGCAAACAAATGTGCTAGTTTTCCATCTTAAAAAAATATTTTCTTCTATTTCTTTCCTTCCCATTTTGATAAAAGAGTTGTGTTTATTTGTTATCTTCACTCTTATTATGTCTTCAACCTACAGAAGTCTGGCTTATATCCTCAACTTCCAAAGAAACTAACTGTTAATGTCTTGCAAAATTTACTGTCTCAAAACTCCATTATTATCACCTATCTGTTTTCAGTTTAATTAACCTCAGAGTAATTTCTCTTTTTGAAAATATTTTTCTATACTGGCTTCTATGATAGCACTGGAAGTACTTAGTCTCTTTTCCTGGGTTCTAATCCTCTATCCAACATTAAAATGCTGAAGTGCTCCCAAGTCCACTTTTTCTCCCTACTTCTACTCTCTTCTAGATAATTTCATGTGGCTTTAACTACTATGCCTATGCAAATGAACCTCCTAATGTACAGATCGAGGTCGAAGTCTTCTCCCTTGAGTTTGAGGCTTATATTTTCAATGTCTTACTTAATAATTACACACACACACACACACACACACACACACACACACACACTTTTAAAAACTGGAATAGAACCCCCAATTTTGTTATACAAGAGGTGTCTGTAAAGTATCCAGCCATGTAATATGAAAAATAGAGGTATTTGTGGCTGCATATTTTCCAGACAGTCCTCATTTTACAGTGTTCTCTCTTTCGTGAATGGTATTTCATCGATCATCAGTTAATTTAGCTAATAATCCAAAAATCATAACAAATTCCTTTATTTTCTTAAGCTTTGCAGTTAACATTGGCATAGGTAATGATATAAAATTGCATTAATACATTTTGTTTCACCCTTTGAATGACCAATTAATACTCTGTCAGTGATGACATTAAGTGGATTCCAAATGGAATCTAATGTCTTTCATAAATATTATATTTATTTTATTTTCTAATCTACACTGTTCAATAAATGTTAAGTGGAATGACAAAGGAGTGGGGGGCAGAGAAACAATCATATTTCTCTGTTCTCTGCTCTTGAAAATAATGTCCAAATTCATTATCAGTGTCTTTTAGACTGACAAAATAATCTTACATGATGCTCTTGTGCTTTATTCTGTATAACCCTGAATATATATAGGGTATACACCTACAATTGTACACATGTATGCCACATGATCCAAGTATTTTTGTGATATAATACTTAGGAAAACCAACTGTCAGATTTTTTATGTTTTATGTAGTACACTTCAAAGAACACAGTATTATTACTGAATCCAAGAACCAAACCCTCTAAATGTAATCATATGTAGCACTAATCACAAAGGGAGGGGCTTTGAGTGGCCAGAATTTTGTCTGATATGCATTAATTAGTTACATTTAAAGAATTTACTTTAATTTCATCTAGAATTATACTGACATTCCATTAGGAGGTTTATTGAACTGCCTTTATATAAGGTAAGAAATTCCTATGTTGATCAATGGTAACCCATATAATTTTAACAGGAAGTTAAATATAAAGAAAATTAAGAGGGTATGGGTAGACACCCAGAAGAAGAAATGCTGGGTAGTATGATAATTACATTAATTTGGGGGGGAACCTCAATGTGGATGGTCTTGAGATTATCATGTCAAGCAAAATAAGTCAGAATGGAAAAGCTGAGGACCATATGACATCTCCCATGTGGGATATAAAACTGAAAGCAAGAATGTAACAATGCTTCTGTGTACTTTTTCAAGAATCTCCAAACAGTTTTCACTTAATTTGACAGAAAAATCAGTATTTAATTTAAAAATATGTTCTATGAGAGCATTCAAGTAGATTTTGTAGGTCAAAACGTTCATTCATATCATATAAGCGAAACTAACAAATCAATCAACAAAGAACTAATGCAGAGCAATGAAAGACAGGAATAAATGTTACCAAAGGTACTCAATAATTGAGGATTATATAATAAACAGCAACTATTTTGCAGTGAAACTTCACAATTCTGGGTTACTATTAGAAGCACAACAACAATAAATGAATCTTTACATTTTGAATTACAAAACATTCTGAAATATTTAATACCATTAAGTATATTTATACTAATAACTATGTATAAATATTAATAACAAATGCAGATGAATTTGTTATTAATTTTCAGGTTTATCTTTTAGGAATGGCATTATAAGAGGAGACTTCATTAAAAACAAGAACACATTACTTTTGAAATTTAAAAAAGTTACTAGGCAAAAACAGTAAATAACTAGAAATACTAAGACAGATGTAAATTGTTATGAGCCATGATTGCATTGAAAATAGATGGGAAACATTAAGAGATTACAATATAGACTATGCTAGCAAATAAATAATTTGGTTCAGTAGGTGAGAAGATTAAATTAACCACTGGGAAGAAAAAGAAAGAAGTTTCTTCTTCATACCTTTAAACCTCATTGGAAAAATCAATGAAAGCAGTGCATTGAGCCCTAGTGATTACATCCAAGCCCAACATGCATTAATTATTGCCTATCAAGGGATAAAAGAAAGGTATGACTGTGTGCCTTATTTTGTTCTCTCAACTGCTTAAAAACAATGTATTAGACTTCAAGATCGGGAAGGAGATGTTAAACAAGAAATAAGAGAAAGACTGATTAATTCAGTTGCATTAAAATTTTTATCTTCATAGGGAAATTTAATTAGGTATACCAGGATATACAAGTGATACATATAGAAAGATCTTTGAAGTACATATATGCAAAAAAGAATATGATTTAAAAATATCAGGAAATCCTACAAATCACTAAAAAATGGCCAAGAATAAATGTGACATAAAATACATAGATACATTCCAGAACAAAACAACAAAATTATTTTTTGTTATTTTAAAATGCAAATTAAAACATTAATGAAATATTTCATCTACTTCATTTGAATAAATTTAAAATCTATCATTACATTGAATTGGTAAGAATGTGAAATAATAACTATTATACATAACTGAAATTAAATTAAAATTACTTTTAAGAGTAAGTAATTTTAAGATGTGCCTATCTTATATTCGACAAATTTATTCATAGAGAAACACCACATAAATTCTAGTCTCAGGAAGATAAGATTAAAAATGTGTATATCACCATGGTTTAAAGATAAAAAGATATGAAAAGATACACAGGTAACCTCTTTTTAACATGGTTGTTAAGTTGTTTTAAAATGTTGTAATGGGGGGCGTTCCCTGGTGGTGTAGTGGCCAGGCTTTGGTGCTCTCAACACCATGGCTTGGGTTCGATTCCCAACCAGGGAATCACCAAAAAAAAAAAAGTTGTTATGCGAATCCTGTTATATTGTACAAACAAGGGAGTTAAGTTCCAAAAATTAAAAAACAAAAAACCATACCATTATACTTTTATCATAACAAGTATCCTTATTAAAGCAATTTTTACCAAAAGTATAACATATTAGTATGTATTAAACTGTTTTCTTTGTCATCACTACTAAGCACCATTAACTGAGGGCATTTTCTTTTTGACAAGATATCTTCATCCTCTGAACTTTCTTCAACATAATCTTGACTTCTATTCAGTACTCTCTGCAAAACACCTGTTATTTTAGATTGCTTGCTGTTAGCTGTGAGATCTTTATAAATTTCCTTATATGGTGCTAAGCACTTTTGAAGCTCTCTCTTAAACTTTGTGCTTCTTTCAGTGGAAGGATCTTCATTTAGGAAATACAGCTCCAACTGTTCACCTAAGTCTAGGCCTTTCTTGACAATTTTTAAAGTGTTTAACTTCTTTGTTTTCACCTGTGCTATTGTCCCCTGAATTATCTTGGCATTTTCTGGATGTCATTTCCACCAAATATGCTTCATCAGTTACTTTTCCTGCCAGTAATTCTTGGATATCTTCAATAGTCATAACATCAAAACCTTCCCCTCCTGGAGACTTAGCAAGTTCTACTATTGCATCCGTTGTGTTTTCGCTGTCTTGATTAGATTTTCACTTTGAATTGGCTCCAGCCATATATTTTTCCAACAAGCACATAATGTCATCACTTTTCTTTTCTTGATGAATAAATTTATGAGATTAATACAGTCCAAAATTGTAAAATTCTGCCATCAAATCTGATACAACATCCACGCTCAAATGAAAAATTTCAAATGAGATATCTTTTGCTCTTAAAATCTTTTATTACATTCCGTGTTATTTGGGGATTTCCCTAATTTCAAATGAGGTATCTTTTGCTCTTAAAAGCTCTTATTCCACTCCATGCTGTTTGGGGATTTCTCTAATTCTCAATTCTCAAACCATGTTAGAGTGAAATCGTGTTTTAGGATGCCATGTTGTAAGAGGGTTTTACCCAATGCTGAAATTATGTTAGAGTGAAATGGGGTTACTTATATGATCACCAACCACAACTAAAGTAATCATGGTGTTTTCATATAATGAAATATTACATGAAAATGAAAATGAATGAACTAGGCCTACACATATCAACATTAGTAAATGTCTCAGATAAAAAAGTTAAAAAATACTTAGTGAAAATATGTATCTGATACATAACAATAAAAATCAAAATGAGAATGTTGATAAGAAAGAAGATGCACAAGTTTTAAGTCTTAAACTAGGTAATAATTACATGGGTGTTAGTTATTCTTTGACAACTTTCTTACTTCAACATCATAGTAAGTTAAAAAATAAACAAAACTGTTGATACCTCATCAGAAGTAAACCGCCAATCCATCCCTCTACTTTGGCCCCTATTTAGCTTTTCCCCACAACGTTGTTTACATCAAAGTTATTTCTTAAAGTTTTCATTGCTTGTACATTGATGAGAATATTGACACTGTTTTTCACATTAACTATGTCTGACGTAGGTTTTTTTAAGACTATTTTTTAGAACAGTTTGAGGTTCATATCAAAATTGGAAGGGAAGTTGTAGAGATTTCCCATATACCCTTTTCCTTACACAAGGATAGCGCCCCCCATTACCACATCCCTACCAGAATGGCACATGTGTTATAATTAATAAACTCACACTGACACATCATAATCACCCAAAGTCCATAGTTCACATTAAGGTTCACTCTTGGCATTTCACATTCTACAGGTTTGAATAAATACATAATGACATGTATCCATCACTGTAGAGTCATACTGAGTATTTCACACTGCCCTAAATATCCTATAATCCAACCCTTCCCTCGAACCCCTGACAACCACTAGTTATTTTACAGTCTGCATAGTTTTGCTTTTCACAGAATGTTATATATTTGGAATAATACAATATGTAGCTTTTTCAAATTAGTCTCTTTCACTTAACAATATGCATTTAAGGTTTCTATATGTCTTTGCATGGCTTGGTAGCTCATTTCTTTTCATTCGAGAATAATAATCCATTCTCTGGATACACCATAGTTTATCTGTTTATCTACTGAAGGATATCTCAGTTGCTTGCAAGTTTTTACATTATGAATAAAGCTGCTATAAATATTTATGTGTAGGTTTTTGTGCAGATAAAAGAATTCAATGCCTTTAGATAAATACTAGAAAATGAGATTACTGGATCATATGGTATGAGTGTGTTTAGTTGTAGGAACTCACCAAATTATCTTCCAAAGTGGCTGTACTATTTTGCATTCCCACAAGCAATGAAGAAGGGTTTCTCTTGCTCATCAAGTTTTGAATATATTTAGTTTTCTTCATCAATAATTGAATACTTTTCAATAGAAATGATTCAGTGCCATATCATAAATAGTAAGAGCTATTTTAATTTATAATGAATTTAATATATTAAAGGCTAGAATAATGAAATAGTTGTAGAATTAGCTATTAAAATGAAAACATTTTGGAAAATCATACAAACATGGTAGGTTAAAGAATAGCATACATTCAATTTTTTAAATAACTTTTACTTCAAACTGTATTGAAGATTATTTCCATAAAAAACATTTACTACATTTAAGTGTATGGCAAAATTATTTTTAACTGTATAAAGGCATGTGCTGTCTACCATAAACAATATATAGAATAGTATATTACCCTAAAAAGTTTCCATGTGCCTCTTTGCAGCTGATCACCTCCCCTCTATATTGGTTACAGGCAGACAATATTGGCAATTGTTTTCATCTCTCCGTTTTCTTGGTCAGGCTAGCCAGAAGTTTATCAAATTTACTGATGTTTCAAAATACTAATTTTTGTGATTTTTATTTTATTCTTTCCTCCTTTTATTTTTTATTGAAGAAAAAGTCTATTGATTCATTCCTTTATCTTTATTAGTTTGCTCTTCTTTTACTAATTTCTTAGTAGGAGAACTCAGATAACTAATTTTAAATATTTGCTCTTTTGTAATAAAAATATTTAAAGCTTTACTTTTATCTAAACTCTACTTTGGTTCCACTGCCCAGCTTTTGATATATTTTATTGTCATTAATATTCAATTCACAACATTTTCAATTTCCTTTTGATTTATGCTTTTATAAATTTATCAAAATAATTTTAATTAAAAAATTTTTCTTCCAGTGGACATACAGTATATTAGTTTCAGTTTTACAGTATTACTTAATCTGTAATTATGCAGAAGTATGTCAATAATTTAAAATTTTCTATTTATATTATTTTAACTTTTAGTTTAAAACCATTATGAAATGAGTATATAATCTATATTATTTCAATCCTTTAATACTTATCAAGGTATATTTTATTATAACATGTGTTCTGTTTTGGTTAACCAATTTGTGTATTTAGAAAAGATATGTTTTTATCTTGATGCCCTATTAATTTCTGAAACAGCGGTAGTGCAGTTTTTATTATAATTGTCATAGTATATTTCTTTAACTCTTTCCATTTTTGCTTTGTGAATTTTGAAGCTTTGTTAGGTAAAGTAACATTTATGATTTTTGAATTTACCCTCTTATCAAAATTAAATGTCCCATTTTATCACTAGAAAACTTTTTGTCTTAAAATCTATTTTATCTGATAATACATAACCATTTTAGCATCATGTCTTTTTAATCTGTTTAAACTCTTGGTTACAGAATATAGTTGCATCTTTCAATAATCAATTCCAGTGATCTCTTTTAATTAGGTTAATTTTTCTTTTAATATTCAATGAGATTATTTTGTTTTGATTCTACCATATTATTAGTTTTCTATTTACTTCCTGTTTTTAATTCAAAGATTCCTACTTTGATATCATTTTTTATTATAGGAATACATGAATTTTTTAAATTTCCACTTTAGAAATTACAACATACATTCTTAACTTTTTATAGTGTGCTTATTGTTAATATGGTGTTAATTCACATAAAATATGCAAACTTTGAAATCTAGGTTCATGTTCCTCATGCTTTGTTATAGTGGATATGTATTATGCAATTGTAGATCTATGCCTTATGAATACAATCATTATAATTTTTGTTTTTTATAGTATATGGTTTATAAAGACATTATAGAGAAAGAAGAGAAAATATCAAAACAGTGTTATAAATTTATCCAAATATTTATCACTACTTAGACTTTTTGTACTTTTCTATGGGATATGGTTCATCTCATCCAGAAAAATCTTTTAAAGAAATCACAAGTATTATTATTACTCATCAGATTCATAAAAATGAATCTCTTTATACCCAAAATTATAACACCATAATTTCTTTCCCCAAAAAATTTAAAATAGGATTGTTCATTTATAATTTTAGACTGGGACACAAAGCCTGGGAACTCTGTCAGGTTTAATCATTACCCTGCAGAGAAATAGCAGGCATTCATTGATTTAAAATGGCCAATTAAGTATTAATATGTCTATTGTTTGTATTTAGTTCAGTCTTTAATGAGAGCTTTTTCTCATCCACAGGGGGAAATATGAAAAGAAGTAGATCATAAGAAAACAACAAATAGTGGTTGTACCTATTTACTTTCTCACCACAGTGTATGAAGTTTCCTTTTTCTTTACACCCTCTCCAACACTTGTTATTCC
The DNA here is from genome assembly GCA_004026885.1 of Lyroderma lyra. NCBI lineage: Eukaryota > Metazoa > Chordata > Mammalia > Chiroptera > Megadermatidae > Lyroderma > Lyroderma lyra. Next base: position 121,821 of record PVJL010001104.1, on the reverse strand, counting down.
TTGTCTTGTTGATTACAGTCATACTAACAGGTGTGATGTGTATCTCATTGTAATTTTGATTTGTGTTTGTCAAATAGCTAGTGAAGTTGAGCATTGTTTTCATTTATCCATTGGCCATTTGTATGTCTTCATGGGAGAAGTATCTTTCTGTTCAGGTCCTCAGCCCATTTTTTAATTTGATTTTTTTGTTGTTGTTGAGTTGTACAAGTATCAGAGGCATTGTTTGCAAATATTTCCTCCCATTTGGTTGGCTGCCTCTTTGCTTTGTTGATGGTTTCTTTTGCTGTGCAGAAGTTTTTTAATTTGATATAGTCCCATTCATTTATTTTTACTTTTACTTCCCCCCTTGCCTTTGAGGTCAAGTTCATAAAATCCTCTCTGAATGCAAGGTCTATAAGTTTAGTACTGATGTTGTCTTTTATGGAGTTTATCAGGTCTTATATGGAGGTCTTTGATACATTTTGAGTTAATTTTGGTATATGGTGACAGTTCACAGTCCAGATTCATTCTTTTGCATATGGTTTTCCAATTTTCCCAGTACTATTTACTGAAGAGGCTTTTTTTTTCTCCATTGTATATATTTTGCTCCTTTGTCAGTATGGAGGTTTCTCAAAAAACTAAGAATAGAATTACCACATGACCCAACAATCCCTCTTCTGGGTATCAACACCAAAATTGAAAACCTTAGTCCACAAAGATGTATGTCCCCAGCATTCATTGCAGCACTATTCACAGTGGCCAAGTCATGGTAACAACCAAAGTGTCTTCTGATAGATGACTAGATAAAGAAGTGTGGTACATTTACACAATGGAATATTACTCAGCCATAAAAAATACAAAATACTGCCATTTGAGACATGGATGGACCTTTAAATCATTATGTTAAGCAAAGTAAGACAGACAGAAAAAATCTAGAACCATTTGAGTTCACTTATATTTGGAATATAAAACTGAAAATAACAAAGAAATGAAAACTTATAGACACAGTCAATAGTTTATTGGTTACCAGAGGTTAAGGGGGTAGGTGGGTGGGAGAAGAGAAATATATGGTAATGGGTGATGAGCATACAATGCAACATGTAGATAATGTATTATATATAGCATTGTATACCTGGAACCTGTGTAATTTTTACTAACTAATGTTATCCCAATAAATTTAACAATAAAAAGAAGAGGATAACAAATGACATGGCTATTTTGAAATATAGTTGACACAGCAGCAGAATGACAAAGAAAATATTACACCACTCCCTTTCTTCACCTAAGCTTTATTTGAAGATGCTGTGTAGCCTCTGGCTAAATGGTAAGGGTCAAGATTTTTGGTACTCCCCACAGTGGCAAAGAGGGGAAAAATTGGCTTCATATATCTTTAACTTTACATGATTAGACAGAGAATCCTCAAAGATGTAGATGATGAATAACTTGCTTCCAGTCTAGCCTATCTGCCTCTCCAGACATATATCCCATCCTTCCAGTTACAAGCTATTCAGCTTTATACTCCTGAGACCCTGCCCATGTACTTATTTAGGAAGGCAGCAGACACTCATTGATGCTTTGTCCCATTCTCTCTATCCTCATCACTTTAATCCTATTCACAAACCCAGCACACACAAGCCAGTCCTGTAATTTGTCATATGGCCAGATACCTCTTGCTTTCCACAGAAGACAGGGTATTTTTACTGTTCATGACACAGGGAGCCTTCAGTAAGAATTTTGTGGAGGATGTTTGTGGAGGGTAGATTTAATCAGTAGGTATAACACCCTGGAAAACGATTTTGCCAAGAAAAGTGAAGCTATATATATATCAGCCATAATGTTTTACAAAAGTTATATAAGTATTCCAAAGGGCACAAGTTTCTTTATATTTATACCAGATCTGTCTTTTGAAATATCACATATACAGAGGGTGTCAAAAAATTTATACACATTTTAAGAGAGGAAAAACTAAATTAAAATGTTATACTTAATATATACCCATAAATAAATGAATGAATACAAGTCACATTTGACTTCTGCAATTATAAGTGGCGCTCAAAGTGGTTACTGTCAGTATTTATGTAATACATAGGTAACATCACTTAAAATGTGCATACATTTATTTGGTACCTCCAGTATATTTTTGGCTTTTTTTTTCCATTTGAGTTTCTCTTCATTAAATTTCCATGAGAAATTTGTTTATTTTACAATCAACTAATGGGTTTCAGAGATTTAAAGATAAAGATCACAGAATGTTGATTAACTCAACATTAAAATGGGATATTTAAATTTAACATTTGTTTTTCATCATAGTTGTCCAATCCTGCATGTGTAAGATACGTGGATGACTGTCATGGAAAGAACAAGATAGGCACAAGATTCCATAGGTTGAGATAGTACAAATATCTTAGAGAAAAACCTAAATTCCTATTAAATAAATATTAACCCCAATTCTCATCATTCTTACTGAATTAATATGAATCACAAATACGAATGTGTTTTAGAAAAAAGAGTATTTCGGGGGATGAGTGGAGAGGGGAAGGAGAGGGGATAGGAGAGGAAGAAGGGGGAGCTAAATATATGGTGATGGAAAGAGAAGTCACATTAGGTGGTGAACTTATTATACAACAAGTTGACAATGCACTGTAGAATTGTATGCCTGAAACCTATGCAATCCTTGCTAATAGATATCACCCCAATAAGTCTAACAATAAAAATAAAGTTAAAAATTAAAAGAAAAAAGAAAAGAAGAAAGACTATATCTGATTTTATGCAGCAATGTCAAACTCATTTTGTTTACCTCGTAAGTTGTTTACATCCCTTCATCTGATTCCTTTTGAATGGGAGAATAACACCACACACAAAAAGACCTTACCACACAGCTTTTCTTTTTTTAAGATCTATAACAGGTTTCCTGATATCTTAGACTAATACATTACATAAAATATTTCCTTGCCCAAGGACACTAGTAATTTTTATTCCCCGTTCTCATTTGAAATTTTAATTATACAAATGCTCCCAGGTCACCTTGTCCTTTAATCTATTTGTCCACTTCTGGAAACTGTACTTTATTGATGCCATTAATTCTCACTGGCATTTCCAGCTACTTTTTTCACATTACAAAATTATTATATAGAAAAGTGAGAACTAATTAAGTTTTGCATAAAATTTGTTATATCTTTCATCTTACAAAGAGTCTGGCATACAAAAACACACAATAGTTGAATGAATAAATGAATATATTTACCACTCAATTCTTTATCCATATAAAATTTTTGTATTATACTCTATATAGAAATTATTTTTAATGCTTTTATAATCATGTGTTTTTATTTCCCAACAATATGAATGATTTGCACATACTCTGGCCAAAATAGGGAGATTCTGAAGGGTTCTGCACAGATTGACATGATTTAATTTCCATTTTAGAATTGTCACACTGGCTGGCCATTAAGAATAGGCTCTGTATGGAAGAAGGTGATAGCAGTGTACTAAGTAAAGAGAAAGGGTCAAATTCTGGACAGTAGAGGCAACTGGGTTTCTGTGTGAAGGACTATGGAGTACAAAAGAAATAGAGGTTCTATGGACTGTCCCAAGTAATAACACCAATATATGTTATTATTCATGGTAACATTTGGTGGGTGGTATCATGGGAAATAATTTATTATTTTCTTATTTATACTTACCTGATTTACAATGAGCATATATAAATTTAATAATAGAGGACAAAGGAAAATTAGTTTTTTAAGGATCTGAACAGAATTTCCAAATTATTTCATAGCAATCATCTTCTGAAGGTGTTAAAAACCATTTTGATTTCTAAAAATGACAAATTAGAAATAGGTATCCTGGTTAAGCTTAAGTCATTCTCACATTAGTTCTTATTAATAAATCCAAGAAATCTTAAGACCTCGAAGATCATTACTTACCCTCTTCCAACATCACAACTATCCACTCTTTTTTAATTCTTTCTCTTTTTACTTATTTTTTATTAGTTTCAGTGTACAAAACAAGACACAAATAAAATAAAGTTTCTCTGAATATTTATCTTAATTTAAAAAATAAATTTCTGTCAATTTGATAAAATTTTGCTTCACAAAGTATAGCAAAAAGTAATTCCTATACAATGACACAAACTCATATCAACCTTATAAGTTGAGAGTGGAAACTTAATAGAATATGCTTCTGGGGACTATTTTAATTTCATTTTTAAAACATACTCCTGCTTGTAGTCAAATGGAAAAGTGCATTAAAAATGAATTCTCATCTATCTAGACTTTTTCTCCTCACTCCTGAATAGAAACCCCAAAGCAAAAATTTTGTAAAACACAAGTTAAATAGCTATATACTTTCAACCTTATCAACTATTTGGCTGTAGGTACAAAGGTAAGACATTTTATTCTTTTAAATTAATTCACCATGTTGAATATTCAAGACTAGCCTAAGGCTAAAATTTCAGTTTGGAGTACTTTGGAATATATTGTTGATCCATTTTTACATCCAGCATTTGGCTTATAGCTAGACCAGTGATTCCCAACCTTTGTCCATTTGTGCACCCCTTTTAAATCCATTTCTATAAATTGTAACTTTGTTTTTAGAACAGCTGTTTTTAAATGACACTTTTGTTCAGTGCCTACCTTAATGTAAAAAAGGGGAAATGAGGTAATAAATGAGGGAAGGAAAATTACTACACTAAATGTGCAAACTACAGATTGAATTTTACAATATTTGTAACAGTTAAAAATAATGATGATCAAAGATTTAACAAACTTTTATTAATTATAATATTTGTTATCTGAAGAGTCTGTAATAATTGTTATCCAGATCACTAGCCATTTTTAACATTGTTAGTGAGATCATTGAAACTAGGTTATAAGCTACATCAAGTTTTGATTTTTTAATCATTCCTGTTATCAACCACTGATATATAACTGACACAATTAAATATCACTGACAATAATAACAAAAATATGTCAAACATTAAATTAAAAAACTACTTGGAAGGAATCACTATTAAAGACAACCCACTTACTTTTACTCAATAACTAAACTGATCCAACAGTCTGATTACAGATGTATTTATGTTTGGGGAAGTTCTAGAAATGTCCCAAATGGATTGTTCTGAAACTGTGCATAAAGATTGTTATGAGCGGTTTGGGGGAAGGGTTTATAGTCACTCCCTCACCAATCATCATTCCCTAATGTGATCTAATTTTGAAGTGTCTTCATTAGCAGTGATTCAAACTTAATATTTATTGTTCCATAACTAATGTTTTGCATATTTTACTTTATTTGTTTTTTTCACCATTACTGATTATTTTTTGCATAACCCTGAACAGCCCAGTATGTACCCCCAGGGGAACACATACTACCACTTGGGAACTGATGATCTAGACTTTGCTCTTCAAATGCCCAAAATATGTAACTGTTATACTTTAACACAGTCTGTGCTACAGTTTTGTAATGCCACATGAGAAAAACCAAAAAGACCATCAATAGTAAAACAAAGTCTTAATTTGATGGAAAATCAGCATGTAAGAAAATACAGTAAACAAATAAGGCACACTATTGGATTAAGTGATCTCTAAACTGACTTATGAATTTAATTTAACTGATACAAACAGGGTACAAAAAAACAGATGGTAATACAAAACCAAATTGTCACCAATTTTAATATCATATACAAAATACATTTCTATCTATAAAATACCTAATTTAGTTTCATCATCCATTCATATAAAATACTCATATAGAATAAAAAGTTAACCAATAGTTTGAAATTCTATAAAATCATCAGTTGTGACTTGTAGTAAATTGATTCTAAAGTTTCACCTAGTCTTTATCCTCATATTCTATAAACCACAGCTATCTAGTCTATAGGATTTATTATGAATGAGAAGTCTTTTAATAAATATTTGATAATTTATGTTTTAATCACTTGAAAATTAAAATACCAATATTATGCAATACTATTATATCAACTTTCTAAACCAATTGTAAATACAGAATAAATGAAACCAAAGAACATCAACATAAAGTGGTTAAATCAAATTTATCAGTACATCAAACAGTCTTATAATTCATCAAGTTCCAAGAGCATGGTAGTTAATTCAACCATAGTAAAAATAGGAAATCAGCTAGTGAAATAAAGGAAGAAAATGTATTACAAACAAAAACATCATAATATCAAAAAGATGACTCTGAATTTTCCCTTAGGAGTATACTTATATTTAAAAGGAACATGTTGGTACAGTATGGTCTTTTTTTAATTCTGTAATTTTATTCTTTAACTCCCATGGAGGTAACCACAGAGCAGTTTAGCATTATTAGATATTTATAATCCTTCACTAATATTTTCTAATCTCTTGCTTTTCTATTCCCAGATAACTGCTTCACAGCCCAGAAGAATTTTTAATCACTTTCCCATAATAAAACAATTTGAACATACGAGATAGTATTACTTGTAGAGAGAAACCTGGAGTCACAAATGATAAATACATAATTTAAAACCATTAAATGATTGTGCTTCAGTCAGCCTTCTTAGACTACTTTAGTTATATCTACTCTTCTTATTTCAGCTTTTATTTTTAAAGGGGTACTCAATCTTAAAAATCATACTGTATTCCATTCTTTATTTTTTTAGACATTCCAAAGCACATTTTCAATGTGTGCTTATTACTAAATATTTTGGAAGGTGAGATAGAATATAAAGGCAAAGACATAGTTACAAACTTCAAAGAATTTACATCTACGAGTGATGTATAATCTAAAACCAAGGACTCTAAACAAAACGATATATATGTCACAAAATACTAGTGTGGTATAAATTGATACACTCGTTCTAAAAACCTTTCCCATGAAACTTAAATACTTTTATAACACTTGACCTATAGAGTCTCCTATAAAATTATTCAAAATCAGATTTTCAGCAAAAATGAATTATATGAAACAAAAATATTTATTACATCCTTGTTTAATAAAGAAAAAAAGAATCAGCCTATGACAGCATGCAAATATGGATAAATCAAATGACTTTAAGGAAAAGAAGTAATAAATATAAAAATACATATTTATTATTTCATTTACAGGAAGATCATATATAAGCAAAACTAATCTATAACAATAGAAGTCACAACACTGGTTATTTGTTGGGGAGGAAGTTGAGTAGAAAGAGATAAGAACAAGATTTTGGGTCCTGGAACTGTTCTAAATCTTGTTTTGTTTGGTGGATACCCAAATGTTTGCAAATGAGAAACTCATTGAACTGACACTTAAGATTTGTGCATTTTAGCAGTATTTACAATAATCAATATGTGGAAACAAGCTAAGTATCCTTTAATAGATGGATTTTTAAGTGTGATATATACATACAATGGAATATTATGTATGAACCTTTAATAAAGGACATTCTTCAATATGCAACAGTATGAATAAGGCTTGAGGACATGTTGCTAAATAAAATAAGTCAGCATGAGGCAAATACTCATACTTCAAATTTATATCTAAAATAGTTGAACTGACAGAAGCAAAAAAAATAAATAAATACAAGTGTGGGGTTGACAGGGCTTTGGGGAGAGAGAAATAGGGGGTTTGAAATGAGTATAAATGAGTTTATACTCATTTATAAATGAATATAAAATGTTAGTTATGCACAATGAAGAGTTTATAGAGATTTGCTGTACAACAGATGATTGTATTTTACTGACAGTTATTAGTTGATTTGTTGTGAAGGTAGATATCATGTTCAGTGTTCTTAACCAAAATAAGATTTTAAAACTGCACTGTAGTGCATTGATATTGGTTGTTAATTTAAATATTTTAAAACTAAATATCAACTCAAAAGTTTGGAAACTTATCCTTGACTAGGCTCATTTTTCTTCTCAGTACCTTCTTCATTTTCTAATGCAATAATATCACAAAAAAATACAGGTTTATAAGATATTCCTGGTACATGGTCAATTCTATGTACTGCATAATTTTTGTTTAAAACCAATGAATATTAAATACTATATGGAATCATATTATAGGAAAATGTTACTTGTGATTGCAAAATTTAAATAGTCTTCATTCTGAAGGCCACTGGGCATAAAAAAACATAAAGATGATTTGAAAGCTAATGATAATTCTATTCTTAATTTTTTGAGAAACCTCTGTACTTTTTTCCATAGTAACTGTACCAATTTACATTCCCACCAGTAGTGTATGAGAATTCCTTTTTCTCCACAACTTCTCCAACACTTGCTATTATTATTTGTCTTGTTGGTAATAGCGATTCTAATAGATGTGAGGTGGTACTCATTGTGGTTTTGATTTGAGTTCCCCTAATAGCTAGTTAAATTGAGCATTTTTTCATATATCCGTTAGCTGTTTTTATGTCTTCTTGGGAGAAGTATCTGTTCAGGTACTCTGCCCATTTTTTTTAACTGGATTGTGTGTTTTGTTGTTGTTCAGTTGTATGAGTTCTTTATACAATTTAGATATTAGCTCCTCATCAGGGGTGTAGTTTGCAAATATCTTCCCCCATTCAGTTGGTTACTTCTTTGTTTTGCTGGTGGTTTCTTTTACTCTGCAGAAGCTTTTTAGTTTCATATAGTCCCATTCATTTACTTTTGTTTTTACTTCCCTTGTCTTTCAAGTCAAATTCACAAAATTCTCTCTAAGACCAAGGTCCATAATTTTAGTACCTACACTTTCTTCTATGCAGTTTATTATTTCAGGATTTATGTCATTGATCCATTTTGAGGTAACTTTATGTATTGTGATAATCCAGTTTCTTTCTTTTGCCTTTCTTTTGCTCGTAGCTTTCCAATTTTCCTAGCATCATCTAGTGAATAGGCTTTCTTTTCTCAATTATATGCTTTTGACTCGTCAAAAATTATTTGCCCAAGTATACATGAGTTTATTTCTGGGTTTTCAACTCTGGTCTATTGTTTTGTTTATGTGTGTTTTTCTGCCAATACCATGTGTTTTAATTACTGTCACTTTTTAGTATAATTTGAAGTCAGGGAGTGTGACAGCTCCCACCTTATTCTTTTTTCTGAGGATGCCTTGGCTACTTGGGGTCTTTTGTGATTCCATACAAATCTGATGATTTTTTTGTTCTATTTCTTTAAATAAATGCTATTGGGATTTTGATGGAGATTGCATTCTCATATGACCAAGCAATCCTCTTCTGGGTATCTACCCCCAAAATCTGAAAACATTTACCTGTAAAGATATATGTACTCCTATGTTCATTGCAGCGTTATTCATGATGGCCAAGACCTGGAAACAACCAAAGTGTCCTTTGATAGATGATTGGATAAAGAAGATGTGATGTATATATACATACATAATGGAATATTACTTAGCCATAAGAAAAGATGAAAGACTGTCATTTGCAACAACATGAATGCATTTTGAGATTATCATGCTAAGAAAAATAAGTTGGACAGAAAAAGTCAAGAACCATATGATTTTATTTATGTGGAATATAAAACTGAAAGCAACAAAGAAACAAACAACCAAAAACTCATAAACACATACAACAGTTTAGTGGTTATCAGAGTGTAAGTAGGGAAGGCAGAAGAAGGTAATGGGGGAAAATGTATAGTGACAGAAGGAGATTTGACTTTGGCTGATGAACATACAATGCAATACATAGATGTGATATAAAATTGTCCACTTAAAACCTATATAATTTTATGGTTATAATTATATAACCAATGTCACCCAAATAAATTTCATAAAAAAGAATGCTAATGAGTATTCTACAGAGTATATATTTTAAATTACATTTGAAGGAATGAGTTATAAACCATGCAGGAGATAAAAAGATAGCAGCATGTGGAAGGAAAAGCAATCTGTGTGAATTGAGGAATAAAAATTATACAGAATGTTTGTTTCATATATGTGTTGAAGGAATTTATTTGTATTTCAAAAGGCAACACTGGGCTATTACTGACTCTTATCAGGGTAAAGTTTCTAAAGACCATCACTTTAATGGCTATTTCCTTCCTCTTCCCTACCTCCCTCTCACTGTCTTCCCCTTCTGCCTCCCTCCCCCTCTCCGTTTCTTTCTGTTTTCCATCCTTCCTTTCTTTCTCCCTCCCGCCCTCATGCACACCCTCCCCTCTGTCCTCCCCCTCCTCTTCCTCCTACTCTCCAATTTGCCCTCTCCTTCTCTTGGGATTTCTAAAGCTCAGGGAAGGAAATAGTAGTAGCTGTTTCTGCTTCAACAAACTACGCCTCTAAGTGAGAGAAATCTAATAATATTGCTCACATGAAATATTATGTTCATCATATATTTTTCTCCAATAGGAAACAATGAAAACCTCCTTAAAATTTTATAAATCTTTTTAAAAGAGTTGTTTTATCACTTTCATTTCAGCAAAGTTTAAGTAACTACAAAGAGGCTTTTAAGAATTTGTTAGAGCATTTAGTTTAAATATCTACAAATATACCTCAGGAATACTCACTCAAAGATGTGAGCTGATATGTATGTGTGGTCAAATCTGTGTATACTTATATGTTTGAGTATATTTAAATACAAATAATAGAGGAAGCATACTAAATAATTTTGCAAGGTTACATCAGAAAAGGTGTAAGAAGAAATTCAAAAGGAATAAAAAACCCTTTTTTAAATATAATTCTGTATGTTTGATTGATAAAAAGATGGACAAGATCTTAAAGAGGGCAATCATCTTTACTCTACTGATTGAAATGTTAATGTTATTCAAAAACATCCTCACAGAAACACCCAGAATAATATTTGACCAAATATCTATATAGCCTGTGGTCCAGTCAAATTGACAAATATATTAACCATCACACTAGTCAGAAAGAGAAAATATAAGAGCAACGTATCTCTTTTGCTCTGAGATCTTGTGGAAATTAAAAAAAGGTTCAGATGCCATGGTCCATACTTCTAGATCTTTGGGGCATAATTGAAGAAATCTTTAGAAATATCCAGACAATAGTTACTGAACCTGAGTGTATTATTAATAATAGAATAAACTACAAAGCCACATGGTCATCACCATATATACAAACAAAAGAAAAAGCATATGACATAATCCAATACCCTCTCATTAGAGAAATACTGAGCTAACTAGGAATACAATACTACATCGTCATCCTGATAAAGAACATCTATGAAATGACCATGCTAACATTATACTTATTGGTTAAAGACTAATTTCTGTCCTCTTAAGATCAGGAACATGACAGGATTTCTGCTGTTGCTATCACTATTCAATAAGTACTGGAGCAATCAGGCAAGAAATATGAATGAGACAATAATAAATAAGACAAGAGTGTTTACATCTCTTACTGCTAAAAATATTCACTTGAGATTTTTTTTGACAGAAATTATATTGAAGATCTTTATTTTATATAATGCTTTCTGTAAATATTTTAAATAAATACACTGTTACATTTGAAAAGGAATTAAGTTACGAGGGCAATAGAGGAAGAATATGTAGCTGCATGCCTTTATCTACCTTATTAGATTTAAGATAAAGATGTTTCTGTATAATAAATTCAAATTAAATATAATTTATTTTGTATACCATGTGATACTACTGAAGCAAAGCAGACTTATACATAAAAATAAAGGCAAAGGCCTCAGGAATGCAACTAGGGAGTCACTTTGAGTCAAAGTGAATTGAGAAAGAATCTATAATAATAAAATTATACTCCTGGTACCCAAGTAGCCTCAGGATATATAATCTCAGAACACATTAAATGATACAGTTATTTTTGACAAAAAGCCCTTTAAATAAAGAAAAAGTGAATATTTCCCCATTCATTTACTACAACTCTTGACATTTAAAAACATAATTACATAAGTTTTTCAAATTTTTTTCCCTTGAACTGAACATATATAACTGAAAGGTTTGTGATAACTGCATCGACCTTCAGAGAGCAGCGCTTTCTAATTTTCAATGACAATGAAATACACAGAGCAAGGCCTTTTTACCCATGAGACTTAGACTAACGAAAGTATGGAGCAGTTGACCCTACTAAGGAAAGACAAATCTTAAGTCTCTGGAGGAGAGGGTCCTTACCTCCCAACTGTAAGGTACCTTAGCAAAAAGCTGAGTCTGCTGTCTCATGACTTACCAGTAAAGAGATAAATAGGCATTCTCATGGAACACAGGCACACAGATCACTAGAATCACTTCATTTAATATAAATTATAATATAGTTGGAAAAATATATAAACTGAAAATAATCAAATGAACCTAAATTATCTTAAAAATAAAAGGGGAAAAAAAGAAGGTTCTAGATCTCACAATCAATATGGGGGAAAGATTGGTTTAGTTTCCAGTGGATAATTCCACCGAAGTGAATGATAGGCTTATGGTTTTTAAAACCTACACCATTAAATGCAAGCCACTCTCACAAAAAAAGTTTTCAGGAATATTACAGGAAGCTTCTATTGAGCAATGATAGTTGTATTGGTTTGATGATAACGTAGTAAATGTAGCAATTATTTCTTTACTGATCCATATAAAATAGGAGGAGTAAAAAAGAACATGTTTCTCTCACTTTACATTTTTTACTGTTTCCTTTGTTATCTCTGCCATTTCCCAGAGTGGTTGTTTTACACAGTCATCAAAAGAGAAATATGAAAATTTATTAATTTTAATGATTCCATTATGAAACTTTTTAGATGAAAATTAGTTCAACCCTTTCTTTCAGGTAGAAGATAGTAATTATTACCACCTAATTTCTTTAAGAAAAAATGTCTTTGTATACCAAAAGTATTATCAATGAATCTGAATTCCTAGAATTTAGATATTTTCTAAAATATCTCTTTTGTTCTGTGATTCCTAAATGCAATATAGAATCATTAAATCTGGGGAAGAGATTTTTTTAAATTAGTTCTAATATTTTGAACAGAAAACTCATTAATGATCAAATACATTATCACATTATATTGCTTTAAAATAGTCATAACATATATAAATAATTTTTGTCCAGAGATAATCATTGAAGGAGTCACTCTCATAAAAATGCTATTAATAATTGTATCTATTAGGGTACAGGTAACAACATCAGATTAACTTTAGATTAGTATAATATTTTATAAAAAATAATTCTAGACTATATTCCCTCTGTCATATTAGTAGGTATAGAAGTATGATTACCTTCTAATAATGCTTTATTGTATGTAATTCATGGAGCTATCAGGTCTTAATTTCTTGGATGATCTTCCTTTCATGCCTTTCCAGTTGCTCACATCCTTTTCAATGTCAAGTGAGTCTCCTTCTAAAAAGTTACCTTGTCATTACCATACTTGAAAACATTTTACCCACCACATTCTTTTATATTATGATCTTTTCTTCTTGAGAAATTCCATCCACCAGATCTACCATCACTGTTTTCACTGCTGTAAAAATCACCTTTATGCTTTATTCTTTAAGATCCACAAGAAACATGTCTTCCAACTTGTAACTTTCTTTAAAATCTCCATAGTCCTACCAATGCAAAATTAATGCATTGCTCATTTTGTGTTTCTATAGCACTATATACATATTGTACATATGTATCAAATAATTATGAATTCCTTGTTCATGTGTTTATTGCTGTGATTTTATAGCAAAAACAATAAACTTTCTGGTCCTATTTGATCAACAGTTTTACCAACAATGTGTAACCCCACTGCCTGCAAAATTAAGTGCATAATGAATGTTTTAATAGGGAATAAAAAGAAATTGAATTGAATATAATATAGCAAAGGGAAAGTATTTAAACATGACATCTTTCCATATAGGCATAAATCTTCTTTTGTGTCTCTCTTGATCACATCAAAACTAAACGTGAATTATGACCCAAATTTTTCTTTCAATACTAGGTGATGTTACCAATTATTTAATGAATTTTAGATACTCGTTTTCAGGTATATTACGTGCACACAAATTTCTGCTAAGCAAATAGTTATATCAATTCCCAATTTTTGAAACTCTTTTATGCAAACTGCATATAAAACTTCAATATACAAGATATACTCATATTGCAACATTTTGTAGAATTTACACATAGACATGTACATTCAATCAATATTCATGAAGAAAATCTAACTTAGTACAGAAAAATTATTTAGTTTCATAATGGAATCATCAAAATTAATAAATTAATGAACATTAAAATGTTATTTATTATGTAATATATGTAATTTAAAAGTGCATGGTACAGTTTGGTTGCTTTTAGTAAGTTGTATTTACATACTAAATGAAGCATAGATTTCTTTATAATTAAATATAATTTCTAATTTATCTTTTAATTACTGTAAGTTATCTCATTTAGCAGGCAAATTCAGTATCTCCTGATTAAAAAAAAAAAACTATCAGCTTCTGTAAATATGCTATTCTTTAATTTGCTTGCAATAAAAAGTAATTTTTCTCCATTCCAGTTGATTAAGACTGGCAAGAGTAAACTGTGCCATTAGAAATTGTTTTTTTGTGTAGCAGGTACTTGTAAATATTTATTATTATAGTAAAAATATTTTGCTATGTTTAAAGATTTTAATGAATTTAATTCTTGAAGTAGAGAATAGCTTTCATCTGAGTTAAAGATTCTATCTCCTGAGAACATCAACAAGTATGCCAAAGATCATCAGTTTTATACCTGATTATGAATAAGTCCACGTTGATGTAGGTCTAATTTATTTCTCTACCAGGATATCAGTTTTATTATAGACTACTTCGTTTTAAGGGGAAAAAAGAAGCATTTGAGAGTTTAAGATTTGTTTCCTCCTCATGGAGGTTAGGCTTTATCAGTTCTGGGTATGTGGTCCTGAAAGCAGAGAAATAAGAAATGAAAAGATATTTGCTTAGCTCTATATAATACACTTTGTCTTCTAAGATTATATTTTTAATCTTTCACTTGCCAAAAAGACAGGCAATTGTAATTCAGACTCTATAGTTATTTGCAAAGTAACATAGAAAATTGAGTTAATTATAAATAGATTTAGGAAACAAAAGATCTTTTTTGTTATATAGATCTTTATTTTAAAAGTGTGTGTGTGTGTTAGTATTAAACAAACATCTTTATTTGTCACTTAGATTTACAAAAGAAATTTCTAACTTGTATGTAATTTATGTAATACAAATTATTTTATTCACTTTATAAACATCATATGTGTTAGTCGGTATATATATTATTGCATTTATGCATAGGAATAAAGAAATTTAAATTTTAACATCTGCCATGTTTGATTGTGAATATATAACATGACTACACATATTATATTTGTAAGTATATTTTAATATTTTATAAAACTCATTTGACCATTCAAATCTTATTTTTATTTATTTCCTTCTATATTCTATAAGAATGCTTAACAAGAACACTTTCATTCCTCTTGAAATACAATATGCAAGGGAATATATTTCTCCAAAATAATAAAGAATACAAGGGCTGTCCAGAAATTATCCAGCTATGTAACCATTCTTATTATGTTGACAATGGCTGGATGTTTTTTTCAGACAGACCTACCTGCTGAACATTTACTGTATGCCAAATGCTATACTATAATTTTTTAAAAACTCATGTGCAGAAATGTTGAGTAATTAGCCCACATCTTCAGTATTGAGTCAAGCCAAGACTGCCAAGACTTAAGGCAATCTAGTTCAGACTTCATGTCCATAAACACTGGGTAAATTTTTCAGTAAACTGAATGTTTTTCTAATAACAAGAAGCATATTGTCTTACGAAGACAACACTAATGGCGGATACTTGCGGAGTTTCTTAGAGTTGTTGTTTATATGAAATTAAAACTATAAAAAAATTTCAAGCTATTTCAACCTCAGATTTTGTTTTACTGCTATGTAAAGTCATAAATTGTTCAAAAAATTTCCATGAAAATAATTTCAGGAAAAATATTTTTTAAAATAAAATATTTCAAAGTTAAATTAAAATGATGAAATGTGATCTTTTTACTGAATTAGTTCTTATTAAGAAAAGGTATAATGCAACCATGTCCAACCTTTGACTTCTCTGGGTCACATTGGAAGAACTGTCTTGGGCCACGCATAAAATACACTAACACTAACAATAGCTGATGGACTTTAAAAAAAAAAAAAGGTCACAAAAAAATCTCTTAATGTTTTAAGAATTTGTCTTGGGCTGCATTCAAAGCTGTTCTGGGCCACAGGATGGACATGCCTGGTATAGGGGAAACTAAGAGTGTTTTCCTTGCTCCTTTTTAAGTTTTTGTTCTTATTGTTTTTTCTCTTGCTTCTTTCAAGATTTTCTCTTTGTCTTTGCTTTCCTGCAGCTTATATATAATATGCCTTATGATAGATTTTGGGTATTTATCCTGCTTTTGCCTATGGTTTAGTGTCTACTGTTTATTTTGGAAAATTCTCAGGCATTATTACTTCAGTATTTCTTCATTTCTCTTTTTTCCTTCTGGTGTTTTCACTATGCATGTGAAATTCCTTTTAGAATTGTCCCATAGTTCTTGGATATTCCATTCCATCTTTTTCATTCTTGTTTTTCTTTTTGCATTTCAGTTTTGGAAGTTTCAAGCTCACTCTTACTTTACTTGACTGTATCCAATCAATTGATAAACCAATCAAAAGCATTCTTTATTTCTGCTACAGTATTATTGATCTCTAGCATTTCTTTTGATCCTTCATTAGAATTTCCATCTCTCCACTTATATTATTCATCTGTTCTTTCATACCATCTACTTTTCCATTATAGCCATTATTATATTAATCAGAGTAGTTCTAAATTCCCTGTCCAACATCTCTGCCATATCCGAGTGTTTCTGATGTTTGCTTTGTCTCTTCAAACTTTTTTTTTTTTTGCCTGTCTTCAGACTGTGAGTTTTGTTCAAAACTTACTGAAAGTCAGACATTATGTATTGGGTAAGAGGAACTGAGGATCTTTATGTTTGTCTGACTGGGTTAAGGCTGTTTTTACTGTATGTTTTAGCTAGAGGTGTCTGTCCGCTGTCTACAGTCGTCTCCCCTATTGTTTTGGGATGTTTCTGTAGACGACTTGAAGAAGGTTATGTAATGTTCAGTTCTTTCAGTTTGTTCTCCACTGTTATATACAGGAGTTCTATTGGTATGGTAGTAAAATGAGGCAAGAAGGGAAGAATTTATAGTTCTATTAGGGTTCAGTCTTTTTAGTGGGCCTGTACCCCTATGATTTCACCAGTGTTTCTTAATTTTCCTCTTCTCCTCCTTCCCACACAAGATAGGAAAGAAAATCTGTCCCTTATCCCACATGGAAGGCTAGACCAAGCTAGATTTATATCTCCCTTCCCCCGTCCCATTAGCCTCTGATAATACTTCAATAGGCTAGATTTTGGTAAATTAGTTTCTCTTGAGGCCAGGTCTTATTAGGAAGAATAGGGTGCTCCAGTATATCACAGAATAGCTACTTTCACCACCTTCTGCCCATGAGAAACTGGTAGAGCACCTGGATGTAAAACTCACAAAAATGTGAAGAGTGCCCCCTAAGAATGAACACTCTTAGACTTTTCAACTCTCAAGCTTGTCCCAATGAACCTCTGGCAATTTGTCAATCATAGTTTAGGTTTTCCTACCCTATTACTAGTTCCTATGGGCTTCTGAAAGTTGGAATTCTTTGTATGCTCCGGTGTCTCTCCTATATTAGGCTGCAGTTTGCCCTGTTATCATAATTCTCTGGTGGATTTAATAAGAGTCTTGATTTTCAATTTACTCAGCTTTATTCGTGTTGTGAGGATGGGAGTGATGACTTCCAAACTCCTTACATCTCAAACTGGAGACTGAAAGTGTGCAACTATTTTTCCCTCTCTGTGTGTGAGTGTGTCTGTTTGTCTGTCTAACTCTGTCTCTCTCTTTCTCTCTCTGTGTGTGTGTGTGTAGCTGTTAAACCTGTTTATTGTATATCACCCAATAGTTTCCAAGCATGATAAAATAAATTACCAAGTCTATCATGTTCATTGTTCATTTAAAAGTGCCTGGAAAATTCTCAACAGGTTTTATTAAATAAATTCACACATGATGCTTTAATCCTAGAAGGTTTATCAATTATATTTATTATATATCCCTTTGCGTTTGATAAAAGAAATGAAGCATCAACATTTATCATTGGACCAATTTGATTCAAGAATTTTCACTTAGTTACTAAAAGAGTATGTTTTCTCTTTCAAATATTTTTTCTGAACAAATAGTCAACTGGTAGAAAAATTGCCTAGAAAATATAATGTCTGTCAGTTTAAAAAAAAAAGCCTTTAATAATATACCACCATCATTGTATTCTAATGGAGAAACAAAGTACTAGATGTGACAGTAAGGTGATTTCCCACTCTGTAGAGACTAGCTTAAAAAATGGAACATATAGAAGGGTACCATTCCTCTGGAGTTCACAGACAGGAGCATTTCAAATACAATGTCACAATCTCACTATAATCTTCAAATAGCTGAATCAGGGCTAGGCTAATCAACTCAATATGAAATCTTTGCCCATGATAGCTCTGAAGGAATTCTATAGGTTCTTCTTCATAATACACTTCTGATTCATTAACTGTGAACCTGTTTTTAATTCTGTTGCTCAGGGACAGCCTCCAAATGATTACTGAAATTACAAGCTTCCTCTATCAGCTCATCAGAATGTTAAAGATGCTTTTCAGGGAAATTGAAAACCATAAATCCATCAGTCAAAGGGAAATAGGCTAATCCCTATTGTTGCACAAGTCTATGGAGATGGAAGTGAGATACTGAAATATTCTATCTCATAATCAAGTATATAAAAGTTTTTTTATATTGTATACACTTAAAAACCACAATAAAACTAGATTAAGCCATAATGATCTATATTTAGAAACACATTCAAAATGAGAGAACAAATTTTGATGGAACAAAATCCATTAAATGATCACTGCTATTAAAAAAACTCACTATACTTATTTCATTTTATAAAATATTTTTGAAATCCCTGTCTTTTAATCCCACTTCCAATATATCTTACAGACATCAGAGATAGGTCAGGTCAAGGTTTTCAATTTTAAATATTAATAAATGAAGTTATATCTTAAGTGTATATTTCAAAGTTTATATATTATAAGTGAACAAGTCAAAAACTTTTATTCTGGCATTCTTGAAATATTAATTCAATACAAACAAATGTGAGAGAAGCATATTTTTCTCAAAAAATAGAATTGCATGCCTGAATGGTATTTATAACTTTAAGTAAACTGGTCATCTTATATACATCATTCTCTATACTCAAAATGTTTTAAACTTGAATATTTGTTCTTCCATGAATTACCATGTACTAATTACCCCGAAACCTAAAATGCATATTTGTTAATACTTCTTAGTTTTATATTTAGGCTATTCAATCTAGCTGGATGTTCTAGATTATCTCTGATAAACAGCTTGTATGTATATGTTTGGAAGTCAGAAGAATGAGAGAACAGAACAGATAAACCTAGCAATAAACTAACATATAGATAACAGACAAATAAGTAGATACTACAAAATATGTATATATTTCATATATAATGTAAACATGTATAACATACCTTGAGTGATCACCTTTGTATAATAAAGCCCCGAGTCGCTTAGCTTTCCACTTAAAACTATTCTAATACATACATTTCAGATTATCAAGACATTTTCCCCCCGCTTGGGGTCTCTGAAAATTTTAAGAAAATTTTAAGAGGGCTTAGAAAAAAGACCAGTACTGTTTCTATTTGATTAATAACAAAAGAAGTATGAAATTAGTATAAATAGATTGGATTCTTTCAGAGCTAACTGGTATTTTCAGCTTTCTTTAAATTACATCCACTCAATGAAATTAGAAATCAAATACTAAAAACATGTATTGATATTCTAATTTACAAAGGCTTAAGTCTCCACCAGTGTGATCTGCATGTATCAGCACCCTCAAGTGCCTTCCAAATTGTGTCACATGGACACAGGAACACATTTATTATGTTTCCATGCTATCTGTTCATCACATCTCTTGATGCTGTTTTATATGGTCAAAAGCCCTGAAGAAGCTGACTTTCTAGAACTTAACTAATTTTCTGTTTATCTATGGCTGTGTAACAAACTACACAAAATTTAGTTGCTTTAAAACACAATTTATTACAGCATCTGATTTGTGGGTAGACCTTAGTGCTTAATTTGCCAATTTCTCTGTTCTACAGGGTGTTGACTTGAGTTGAGTCTATGGTATGAAGCATGATGTCCGGGCTTGTCTGAAGAATACAAGATCGTTTCACTCATGTGCCTGACATCCTAGAAGGGAAGTGCTAAGGATGGTATCAGCTAGGCTTTACTCTCTTTCCAAGTAGGCCAAGGCCTCTCCACATCATCTCTCCAGCAGTGTAGTAAGTAAGACTCAAGACTCCAAGGGACCAAGGTAGAAGCTGCCAGTTCTCTTTAGGGCCAGAATGGGCATAATGTCATTTTCACCATATTCTTTGACCAAAGCAGCAATAGACCACACCAAATGCGTATGTGGAGAAAGGAGTACCCTTCTCTTGATGAGTGGCATGTCAAAGAATTCAGTCATTAATGCATAGGTACCTACACCTGTGATAATCCATTCTAGATGCATTCTCATGCCTTTGCAAGCCCCTACTTAGAAAAGCATGCATTCACATATCTTCTCAAAGTTGAAAAATATAGAGAAATGTGACAATCAAATGCTGTACGTAAATAGCACTATTTTTCTCAGGGAAGTAAAATATGCTGACATACAAATCTTACCTTGGAGATATTTCTCCTGCTGGTGTAGCATGCGGTTCAGCTCTTCAGAACCAGTGTAACTCATTGGACACAAATAGCTTCAGTTCAGAAAAGGGTGTTTGTATACCTGAAGAATCAATCCAAATATTTTTAGTTTGTTTCTGTTACCCCCCAAATTAAGTAATTTTGATTCCAAAGGTAAAGTTTTTATGTGAGAAGGTGTAAAATGCTTTCAATTTTAAAGGATAGTTCTCCCAACTTCTCAAAATATTAAGGTGTAGCCTTGGAGAACATACATATTACACAGAATTAGTCAAAAATGTTGATATTTCCTGATGAAAATAAATGCCACATTCTCCTTAATTAGAACTTGATAATGAACTATTAATTTTGTCCAATACATAAGAATGACCAATAATCATGTTTGGTTCCTATCATCAAAAACTTTAAAATATACTTGAAAGGAAAAGAAAAAAAAAAAACGGAGAGAAGGAAGGAAGGAAAGAAGGAAGATGGGAGGGAGGGAAATTTATTTTCAATTTTACAGGGAGAAAAGGAGTGAGGGAAAGAATGAAGGAAGGAAATAGGAAGACAGCAAAGGCAGCCCAGTGTTGTACAACATAGAATCTGTCACAAATTATAATATTTGAGAAATAAGATGACTGCAGGAATTAAGGTAGATAATAAAGACTTTAAAAACTAAGATTTAAGCTACCTCCTAAATGTACATGTGATTTAAAAAGGAGTGTGGAGAGTGGTCAGTGGGTGACAGAAGCAGTTTATCCAGATTGGGAATCCTGCCTGAGCAAAGAGAAGGTAAATGTTAGCAGGAAGTGTACAGTGAAGAGAGACGCATGAAGCTGCATCTCTCATTTGTTTTGGTGAGTAATAAAGTGAGAGAATACAATCATTTTGTGAGGACCAATAACATAAACCTAAAATGAAGAAAAGGAATCCCAGACAGATATTTTTGAAAAGAGTTATCTGATATAAACAGTACTTTGAATGAATCTATTACTCTGGCTGAAATATAAAAAATATTGCATTCTATTTATAGTCAACCATAATGTATATTGCATATAAACATTTAAGAGAGTAGATGTTATTACTTTACCTCAAAAAAAATTGTTAAAAAAAAGTAATACTGAAAATAGCTAGAAGAAGTGTCATGGCAAAGAGGTCTTTTTAAGAGGTTGCTGTTTAATATCATTATGAGATTATAGAGAAAAGGGTAGATCTGTGGCACAATTTGAAGGAAAGATCATCAATATTTGGCAACTAGTTTAAAACAAGAGTAAAAAATATTTTTTCCTGTACATTTGATTATGTCTTTATTTGCTTTTAAATAAATATCTACTGAAACACTGCCTTCATCTGAAATACACAACTTACATTCAATTACCATTAACTATTCTAATAAATGTTTCATCAAAGATAATAAAATGAAATAGAACTAAGTTATTATATTCATTTTCTAAGATGGTAGTCTTTTTTTTAAAGCACTTACAACTAAGGCAACCACTAGGAAGGAATATGCATTTGAATGGGTTTAATGTGAAGATGAAAACTGAAATTTGTCAGATTTATGTTAACGATTTCCTATATCATTTATGATTAGTGCTTAATATTTTATTACATTGTCATGTAATTGACTTTGCTTTCTATTAATGAGTAAAAATATCAAAAATAAAATCATTGTCATTAAATTGTAATTATTTGATTTATCTTTGGGTAACTTTAAATATAGTTTTCAACTTTATAATTTATAGTGGAGCAGTATATAAAATATTTCTATGGAAGAACAAAAATAAACTTCCAAGGATCTACAGTATGCTAATAATCTCATTCTTAGGGGAAAGAGTATGTGATTATTTTCTTTTACTCTGGGTGCTCATTACACTAGAATATACAGTCAAATTCATTTACCCAGTGTCCTAAGGAGAGTAGTACTCTTTTGTTGTTTCTTTCTGATGGGAACTTAACTCTGCATGTCTGATATT
This sequence comes from Lyroderma lyra, assembly GCA_004026885.1. Lineage (NCBI taxonomy): Eukaryota > Metazoa > Chordata > Mammalia > Chiroptera > Megadermatidae > Lyroderma > Lyroderma lyra. The sequence continues at coordinate 99,158 of PVJL010001104.1, read as the reverse complement.
GAGCTGAAAAACACCTGCTGGGATTTAAAAATCCTTTCACAAAAGGCAGAATAGGAGAACTCACATGGGCTCAGAGTAGAGAGATTTGAAAATTGTAGCTCTGAAAAAAAAAAAGAAATTCAAAAAAGGATAATATGATTACTTTTTGTTCAATATTCTAGTTCAATGATTACAACAAATTTGCTCATTACTAAATGCATAAATGAGGTTGTAAAACTAGTTGGTATAGTTAAAAGGAATTTTAGGGAGAAACTTAATAACCAGTGCATTAATTTGGCTTCCAATTCAATTTTCACAAAATTACATGAAGAGTACAATAGTAATGTCAAATCTTGGATTGTTTTTTAGATATTGTCAATTTACATATCTTTACTTTGGGTTGCAAGCAACCTTAGTGATATTTATTCACTTCCCTAATTTATAAAGTCAATCTTCCTTTCTGACTCTTGGAAAAGTTGAAAACTATATCTACATTTTTTTATCACGAAAAAATAAAAACCTCTCTTGCCTTTGTTTCCAATTCTATCAGTACATTTTTTTTCACACCAGAAAAATTATTTGCACTACAATATTGTCTCTCATTTCTTTCTAGGGTGTGCTTACATTGTAACGTATCCCATCATAGCACAATCCTCTAAAGTAAACCACTTTCTTCCCTGTCGTTAAGGTAAGTAGCCTCGTCAGCCTCAAGTATCTTTAGCTTTGCTTATGAAACTTCCATGTAAAAAAGGTTCCTTTCCAATTTATGAAACATTTCTATTAAACATTGAAAACATATAATTTCCAAAGAGATCAATAGTGCACTATTTGTAATGAGATTAAAGTTATTGTTGGTATTTTTCTCCTGTATGCACATGCCATTCGACTTCCAAATACTAGCCTTTACATCATCCCAATGAGATTTTGATCCAAAATATTTTAATGACAAGATGGTAACTGAAAGGCAACTCACAAAAATATAATAATGCTCTAAATACTGGATACCATGACACAATAGGAATATGAATGTTTCTATTCTTTGAGCAAAGTAAAATCTGGATAGGTTCTCTATAGACATGTAGAAGTGTTACTTTGCCTTATAAACATGCATGGAAAGGTTAGTAAAATTTTTTTCCTAAAAAGGACTTCATCTATAGCATAGAACAAGATGAAACTCATCTTATATCTGCATACCCATGTGTATTTATCTCATCTCAAAACCAGTCCCAGTCTGAACCAAAGCAAGGACAGGTGCATTTAATAATCTCTAATAGCAAACAGCTGTACCAGAGGCAGGGTTCAAAGACATAGAAGTAAGCATGCACATGACTATGAGTATTACATTGGACATCACATTTCTTTTAGTGGCAGCAGAAATATCGCAAATCCAGATGAAATAAATTTTAATAGAAAAAATTTATTTTTTACAATAATCATTAAATTCATAGCCCAATATTATTTTCCCTCCATGCAGAAGCCACAGGAACCTATTCATTAGCCAGAAGATTACCTATGAGTTAGATAATACATGCTTACTTAATGGGAATTTCAAGAGTTGGCACTGATAATAATTTGAAATCTACCTAGTAATTCTATGATTTAATTTCGGCTCTGATGCTAGTAAAATTGAATGAAATGTATTTACTTCCAAATGCAAGCTCCTAAAGACATGAAGTAGAGTTATAAGTAATGGATAACGTAAAGGTGATGTAAAAAATACATAAGAATTAAGAGTATATAGTCTTTCAATAATTTGCAACGTGTGAGAATTAGAAATAAGATAAACCAAACATTATTTTGGTATTATCAATGAAATAAGTCTTTAAAGAAAAAAAAGAAACTAAGTCATTATTTATATCTATGTATATAATATATATGTGTGTGTGTATATATTTTTTCAGATATTTTCAATATAGTAAGAAGATATAAAATAATAAATATTAAAATTATGACATATATAAAAAATAAAAATGATTAAAATTATAAAATTATAAATAGGTTCTTCAAGGAAGTATAATATTCCATCAGTCAAAGAAGTGAGAAAAAATCTTAGGACTATGCTTTTTGTCATCTAAAGCAGTATCTTAAAACACAAAAATGACAGCTATTCAAGCTTCTAGTTTATAGGAATACAAAAGAAAAGAATAATCTGATAACATACAATCATGATTAAAAATACTTTTGGCAGGTCAGCATACTGAAATAAGATGAATGACAGAATGTTACTGAAACACATTTAAGCTCTGTATTTAAATTAGAATAGTGAGAACAGAAAGCTCACTAATTTTATTACTGTACTATTTCAATAAAAAGTTAAAATGAGCCTAAATGTGAGTCTCTACCATTGGTTACATATACAAAGGGAGAAATAGTTTTGTCTTCAAATCTTTAAAGGACTATCATTATAATAGTAATGTGTTTTATGTCTTCTAAACATTGAAATAAGGGCATTTGATAGAAATGGTAAACAATCAAATTGTGGCTCTCTATAACTTTTTTTGAAGTAATACAGTAATAAAATTAAATAGTGAGCTTTCCATTGCCTTTCACATATAGTCCAATATTCTTTTTCTAGAATCTACATTAAAATTATGAAAAGAAATTAATTGATACAGGTACTAAGTTGTAGAGGCCCATGAAAGAAGAAACAACTTCATTTATTTTTTGTTGTGTTTTTTCTTACCATTATATCTCTTGTGCCTAGAATATCTGGAAAAAAGTAAAAACCTGATAAATGTTGATTAAAAGAATGAGTAAGTGAGTGAGATAAAAAGTAGTTTGACTTGAAAACCTTTGTCCGCAAAGACTTATGTACCCCAATGTTCATTGCAGCGCTGTTCACAGTGGCCAAAACATGGAAACAACCAAAGTGCCCTGCGACAGACGACTGGATAAAGAAGCTGTGGGACATATACACAATGGAATACTACTCAGCTGTAAGAAAAGATGAAATACTGCCATTTTCAACAACATGGATGGACCTGGAGATCATTATGCTCAGTGAAATAAACCAGACAGAAAAAACAAAGAACTGTTATGACCTCACTCATATGCGGAATATAAAACTGAAAGCAAAGAAAAAAAGAAATGAACAAACAAATAACCCATGGACACAATCAATAGTTTAATGTTTATTTGGGGATGAGTGGGTTAGGGAGGGGAGAAAGGGGAGGGGGTGGGAGAGGAGGTGGGGAGCTAAATATAAGGTGATGGAAAGAGAAGTCACACTGGGTGGTGAACTTATTATACAACAAGTTGACAATGCACTGTAGAATTGTATGCCTGAAACCTATGTAATCCTTGCTAACAGATGTCACCCCAATAAGTCTAACAATAAAAATAAACTAAAAAAAAAAAGTAGTTTGGATTAAATTTCTTATGGACCTTACACAGTTCCACTATGCATTATATATTCAATTTATGCTTATAGAATAAACGAATGCTCTTTAAAATGTCTTCCATGTTATCTATGATTTTCTATTCTGTTATATTTTGTAGCATCAAAAGGAATCATCCAAAAAAAGATACTATTTGAATAAACATTATATTTAAAATACTATATAAATAAAAATTAATTGCAGTTATTTGCAGTTTTGAAAAGTATGTACTGGGAGTTGCTAAATGTTGGAGGAAAAAAACCTGACTAAACACTTAAAATATATTACATAAATATAAAGTGAAGATACAAACAAAGTCCTAGAAATTGGGTAAGAAACCGTTAGAATAATCTCAACACAGAAAGAAAGGAAGGGTGTTAGGATGATCAGGGTCAGAAAAATAGAGCAGAAAAAGAGGGGTGGAAAAGAAAGAAGAAAAATATCAAAGTGACTATCAAAAGGGTAGCATGCAAAGGTAATAGAGGTGAAAATTGACCTAACAAAGGTAAGGGAAAATAGGAAAAAACAAACAAAAAAACTACTGTCTAACCATTATGATGTATATCTGCAACTGATATAAAATAATATTAAATGTCAACTATAATAAAAAATAATAGTCACGGAGATGTAAAGTACAGCATAGAAAATATAGTCAATAATATTGTAATAACTATACACAGTGTCATGTAGACTTATTGGAGCTATTACTTTGTGAAACATATAAAGTATAATCATTATGTTGTTTTGTAGATCTGAAATAAAAAACTATATCAATAAAAATAAAAATACATTGCTCTGACATTTAAAAAATTATCTATATGCAACAGTATGCATAATATCCATATTTAAGGAAAGAAAGAACAAATTAGTAGAAATCATTATGATTACTGATAGCCCCAAGTCACTGAGAAAGAAGAAAGTTACATCAACATCTACACAGATGGGGGTATCTGTTTTAAACAACTCCACTAGCAAGAGAGAAAAGCAAGACTGCAGGTGCAGAAATTTGGTTTGGGCAGAAAAATAGAGGAAATTCCTGGATTCTGGCCTCAATTTGTAAGAGAGTGTGTGAGTGTGTGTGTGTGTGTGTGTGTGTGTGTGTGAAAAGACACAAAGATGACTGCTAAAAATTAGCTTGGTTTATGAAAAATCAGCTGGGTGGGAAAGGATGATGACCAGGACACTCCTAGGAAGGATTGGGAAGTAGTAATGAATGACAATCGAAACTAAGTATAGGTACTTATTTGATCAATTGTGTGTTTCCCTCCAGCAGTGTTCAGGGATTTAGTGCTGGGGCAGAGGAAGTTGGACTTGGATAGATGGGTGGTTTGAAGTTGGGTATATTGCAAGGGTGGAGGATGGAGACTGGTTAAATTAATGATGAGAGTGATCACAAATGTAGTGGGAAGGACTTAAAATTAGGAATGGACTGATTCATTGGGCAAAAAAAATATTGACAGCCTCATAGTAACAAAGAACTACTTCATGATGAATAAAAACATCAGGGATTTTTAAAGAAAGACCATTAATTATGGGTTTCTCCATTCTCTATATTGATCAGAAAGTACTATCAAATTTTTTTCTTAAAATATCTCTAGCACTTATCACTTCTTTACTTTCTATACTCTTATTTTTTTATTTTATTCTTTCAAAATTGTTAAGGTTATAAGGGGGCATCATTGACCCTAGATCCTTTCTACTCAATATTGAGCCCACTACCTTCTCTTCAGTGACAAATTCAATGTCAGCATGTATCAGAAATTCCATGACTGATCTTATCAAAACAGATTGTTTTGTGGATGTTATTATCATAACTTTTTCTGAACTCAATGAAAGATTTGAGTCACATTTCTTTTGATGTTAACACCTCCACCTGCACACTGCACTCACATGTTAAGGAACTTATTCTATTTAATGTGGTAAACTTCTATACTCTGAAGCTCTGCTTCTATCTTACAGGCTAACAGGTATTAAAAACAAAAACAAAAACAAAAAAACCTACTACACTCCAAATCCAGTTCCAATAGACCAAATGGGTTCACCTGCAGTTATGATTTCCCAGTATATTTTATACTGTGCACCAGAATGTCTTAATGTGCTTCATAGCAAGTTTCTAATCTGTCCTTGCTCTGTTCACTCTGTTGTAACCAACAGATATTTAAGAGTAGTATTACAATCTATTTTCCACACATACTTGTATACAAGGAATTGAAGTGCACTTGAGTAAATATGAGCTCTGGAGAACTTGCTGACTCCTTATTAACCACGTTTCTTTGTGAGACTATATAAATCAAGGCTCCTATGACACACATAAGTGCTTTAGAAGTCGAATTGAAAACTGGGACAGGTTTAGAGTTCTCAGTACCCCCACTGTTAATCTTTATCTAGTCTAAATATAGTTTTCTACAGGCCTAAACATCATTAAGTGTTGGAAAGGAACATTAGTTATAGTTACCATTAAACTATTTTATGCTAGGTTATTAATGTTTCTTAGAGCCATTTTATGCAAAAATTACTTTGCTGATACATACACATTTTAACATGGCAACCTGTGAGAAATGACCGAATTTTTTGATGGGCAAGGATTGGAGTCTGGAAAGAAGCACAATTGGATAGCAAAACCTCTGGAGTGAATCTTATCCCAGCTGCCTTAAATAACCAATATTATGGCAATAAGAACTCAGTTCTCTGGTTCTGTTTCTCTAATTGAAGATGGAATGAATGAATGAATGAATGAATTATAAAATATAACTTTAGGATAATTCCTGTTCTTAGTTTCTATCATACCAATACTTTGTTAGATTTCGAACTGGAAATATGTTCAGATGATAGAGAGCAATGACCGGTTACAGCTAGAAATTACTTTTTGATTTGGCATACAGAGAATAGTTTTCATTTCTGGATCCAGAGAATCAGAAGGAAAATCTGACCCTCCCATTCTCAGTTTAGCTTGCATTCTAACTAGAATGAATAACACTGGAACTTCTGAAAACCACACATTGCAATTGGTAATAGAAAGTAGACTCTATACAAAATTATAATTAATATCAAGTATAGATTACTCAACACATGTACTACCCAATGACTTTAAACAATAATCATGAAATATAAGTCACATGACAATTCATAGCAGTCTCATCTCACTTTTCACCTTTGATCTTTCAATTTGATTTCATTAGTAGTATCTATTGCTGTTTTGGGAAATCAATATGATGGAATAAATGAATAAAGTATCCTTCATAGTAAAACATTGTTAAAAATAACACAATGGGCCAAAAAATGGAGTTGCTTATGCTATGCCCCATGTCACCAGACCAAAACTTAATTACAATTTTGGCTTTCTCAGAAATGGAATCTTAAACCAGTCAATCAGGAATCACCTGATCAGTACTAGTTAGGTCATCGGCCTGATAGACCCCTGCCATGCCCTAAGAAAGTGACCTTGCAATAACCAACCCATTTTTTGGTATAGTATAACTTCACTGTTCCCACTCTCCTGCCTATAAATGTGTTTCATTTTCTATTGTTTCTTAAAGCTCCTTTTAATCTGCTAGAATGGATGCTCCCTGATTCATGAATCATTGAAAAAAGTAAGATCTTTAAAATTTACTCAGTTGAAAATTTTAACATACTGAAACATGAAAAACAAAATTTATTCATCAGAAATAATTTTTCTTGATTATTTCTCTATAAACATATTTGTTTTATTGGAATCTTACTCAGAAGTTATTAGGAAAAAACAAAATTAAAAAACTCCATATAATTAAAATTATATTTTACATTTTAATTATTTGACAAATACATTATTCCTGAAATATATTATTTAAAATAATTTTTTAAATTACTTCTTCTTTGCTTGCATATACTTCTAAACCTAGACATATATGTCTAGACTTTTGTGATGCTACATGTTTTTAAGAAATAGTATCAATAATATCTAAATATTTCAAAAATCCATGTCTATGAAATAAATGATCCTATTTTATGGACATTATGCAAATCTGCTGTTTCATCTACATGCTTTCAGTTAGTAATAGCACCAAATTTTACTTTGCAAGCCTATGAAATTAAATATTTACTTTCTGAGACATTCCGAATGAGCCAGAACCTCTTTCACATCAGCAAGAAAACAGGCAGAAAAGGAGACTGCTCCTTGTGACCTCAACCAAATTATTAAAATACCACAGGCAGAGAATAAATACTGCCATTTTCATGTTTAGTGGTTAATTTATTTTTGTATACAGCCATGACCCCTAGTCATAATAGGTGGACAGTATGGATTAAAAAAAATAAAATTCTCCCTTTACTGAAGCAGTTGAAACTGTCATCTTCAATATTCAAGAAGTTCCCAGCCTCTAAGAATTGGTAGGACCATAGTTTTCTATAGAAGCAGACATCCTTTTGTGATTTCTCTTTTATACACAAAAGAGGGTGTACGCTTTGATTTTTCTGCCTTCTCATAAAGTTTTCAGTCCCAGCTGGAGACCTCTTAAGCCTGGTCTACTGGCTCTTCAAGTGGATGTGGTTACTAATGTATCTGCAAATCCCTCCATGGTATATGAAGCTTTTTTAAAGGGCCACTTATCACACAAGACTACAGGCTCAACTTCAATTTTGGTCTGTTTCTTGCTTAATTTCTTATACATTTAAACAAAATTTTATTTTTTCATCCATTAAAAAATTTTCAAATCTCCTAATATGCAATATTGCCTGATACAGAAGTGTTCACTGTTTTTACCTCTCATCTTCCATGCCTATTCTCTAACTTCTTTGGATAAAGCATAAAGAAAATTCCTGACAACACAATGAATGACTGGCCTCTATTAAATTCCACAACAGTAGCACCTAAAGCAGTAATCAACCCAGTATTTTTCTTCTTTAGTTCTCTCATTCGCTTTAGCTCTTAAAGATTTTTTGGCACTACACTGCCTTTGGAAAGCTATGCAACAACACCAGCACCTAGTCCACCCTTCAAAGCAATTTTGGAACTCTTTTTCTGGAATGGCCATCAGAGCTGTCATCATATGACTCTTGAAGTCCTAAATATCATCAAAATGTCTTCCTTTCAGTATTTCCTTTATCTTCAGGTAAAGATAAAAGTTGCTGGGGGCTAGATCAGGTGAGTAGGGAAGGTGTTCCAATACAGTTATTTGTGTACTGGCTAAAAACTCCCTCACAGACAATGCCATGGGAGCTGGTACATGGTTGTGATGCAAGAGCCATGAGTTGGCAAAAAGTTCAGGTTGTTTTTGTCTAACACATTCATGCAGCCTTTTCAGTACTTACAAATAGTAAATTTAGTTGACCGTCCAACTGATACAAATTCATAATGAACAATCCTTCTGATGTCAAAATAAAAAAAGGTTAGCAACATCATTTTGACTCTTGATTTGTACTGATGGAACATTTTTGGTTGTCAAGAATTGGCTGACTTCCACTGTGCACTTTGATGCTTTGTTTCAGGGTACACCCTGGTGATGTTTCATCACCAGTGATAACATGGCCCAAAACATCATCTTGCCTCTCCTAAAGGTCTTAGCAAAATTCGATTCTCCTTTGCTTTTTTTCATTAGTGAGCTTCTTCGGGACCATTTTTGCACACACGTTTCTCAGGCCAAGATTTTCAGTTAAGATTTTCCTGTTTCTCTATTGATGTATACTTGGTTTGCTATGCTTCTAACAGTCAGCCAACAATTTTCACACACAATTCCACAAATTTTTGCAATGTTTTCTCTCTTCTGCTGATTACTGCCTATCTTGCCCTCTCTTCATCAGGGATGCTTTCTCTTGCCTCAAAAATACATTTAATCCATTTGTACACTGATGTTTTATCTCATTATGTCCATAAACTTGGACTAACATGTCCCTGATTTCACTCCCACTTTTGCCAAGTTTAACAAGAAATTTAATGTTTGTTCATTGCTCTAATTCAAGATCTGATATTCTTGTGACAGCACACAAATCATGCAACAATAATGAATGCCACACAGCAAGACACTGCTACATGTCCCCACAAAGACAGCTGTGAGACACAGATATACCAAGGTTATGAAACCTTACTGAGTTGTTTGTACAGTGCTGCCAACATAAGCACATGGTGGCAAGATGGACAATTTAAATGTCAGATCTTATATCTATCTATCTATATTTTCCGCCACTATTTTTGTATTTCTAGTCATTCTTGTCAATATTAATTTTTCCAAAGAAAACCATAGCTCAAGCAGATCTAAATAAATGGTATACTTAATTTTCTACTAAAAATTAATCCTAAGAAAATCTAAATTTACTTATAAAATGTTATAGTAAAATGGTATGTGTGATATATATAATTCATGGACATGTTAAAAAAGAAACTGCCATGCATATGTGTGACATTATAATGACGGTACAATGAGGTAAAGTGAAAATAAGGTCCTTGTAACTCTTACTGTGCTTGTTTGACTAACCTGTTTAGATTGGTGAGCTAATTGCATCTGTTTTCTTCCGCTTATGGTCAATTTTTCCTGCTTGTGGTTAACTTTATCCAGGTGAGAGGAGGGTCTTGGGTGGAGAATGGGCAGAGAAAGGGAGTTTCATGGACTAGTCATAGGGTGCCTATGGAGATCTAATTCCTACCTGTAGCTGCTCGATTAACTTCTGATCATTTTCAATGAAGTTCTACAAGATATTGTTTTATTTTTCCTTCCTGATTTATAAACTTAGACTACTTCTATTTATTTTTTTTTCTGAAATATGAAGAATTTTGTCTTAGGGCACCTTTTTTTTTTTTTTTTTTTTTTACCTTTTCCACTCTTTTGTTATTAAGTAACTTTCAGGTTTTTAAATATATTTCTCTTTTAATTAAAAAAATATAAATCTCCATTTCTTATTTCTCTAAATGCAGAGATAACAGCCCATGGGAGGTTTTAAAAACAAAACAAAACACTAATACCCCCATATTTACATACTCAAATTCTCAACTCTACCTTCCAACTTAAGATACTCAGATTATTAAAATTCCATTAATAATGTTTATCAAATTTACAGATTGTCGTGTAATAAAAATTAAAATATCCAATTTTTGTCACAGGTCGATTCTAATATTGAAACAAAGAACATTTACATGGTTTACGTAAATATTATTTGTTATAGAACTGGACAATGTGTAGAGAGCAAAGATTATAGAGAAACATACACATAAGAAGATCTAATTTTGGCAGAAAAAGTATAAAATTTTTTAATAAAGCAATCTATCATTAGGTTTAATGTATCCCATTTTCTTTTTTTTAAACCACTTCAATGAGGTATGATTAACATACAGAAAGCTATACCTATTTAATGCATAAATCTTGATAACTTTAGATACACTTATCTAATTATCACCACAATCATAAACATACCTATCACGTCTGAGTTTCCTCTTTCTCTCTTTTTATTTTAATATTAAATATCTTAAATTTTCTTATACTAAAACTCCAGTTGTATTTTCACTTTGATTCAAATTGGGATAGAATTTTTGTAGTTTTTTTCTTTCCTGGAGTCTAATTACCTTTGACTTTGCAGACCCTGCAGAAGAAGCATAAAATTACCCTTATAACATCAATGACATTATCCAGATTCTTTAACATAGTACTTTGTTAATATTTACCACTGACTGCTTTCTAAAGGACTTCTCATCTATTGTTGGAATACTTTTCAGTGGAAATTCCTTTTTTTTTTTTTTTTTTCTTTTTAATGTGGGTAGTCCCCTGGCTGGGAATCGAACCCAGGCCGCAGCGTTGACAGCATCAAAGCCCAGCCACTATACCACCAGGGATATCCCAGAAATTCCTTTTATTTTTCATTTCCTTGATTCCTTTTTCATTTTGCATATGTTCAAGCCATCTCTTTACTGGAAATGGCAGATGTGCTAACACACACTCGAAGATCATGGTCTATCTAAAGATAAAATGGGGAATAGACAGATATAGATAGGCTGTCTGGAAGTACCGTCATGTAACATAAAAAATAGAGGAATTTATGGCTGGAATTATCTGGACAGCCCCCCCACCCACACACACACACACACACACACACACACACACGTTGCCTTTTGGTTTTATTTTTTTTCTAGTTATATAATTATGGAATCAAAATTAATTTCTGTCAAAATGCTGGTAAATTTCTGTTGTATACCATGCAATATTTTCAATGGGAAAATATTGCCTGTTTTTGCTGTTATTATTTTTTGTATAGTTTTTTTTTTAAGCATATACAATCTTTTCTTTGTTCATGTCATTTGTTGCTGGTGTTTAAGAACAGCAATTTTGACATTTACTGTGAGTCATTTAGTAGGCACATTTAACCTAATGGCACATTGAGAAAACAGCAGTTTGTGTTACCACACTTGGAAGGGAGAGGGAAGAAATGTCCACCTCCCTCATAGGCAACTGCACGACATACAACATTTCTAAAATACTTCAACCAGATAGGGAAAGCTTACCGCCAAGCATGCGGAGATTGCCCAGGAGGGCAGCGACCAGGCCCAGGTATTGCATAGCACTCCTTGGAAAGGCAGGCCAGAGTCAGCTCAAGTGACTGCAGAGAGGCCCTGTCTGAGGACAACAGTGCGGCTGCTGAGCTCCAGGTGTTGGATTGCATGGAGGCTCTAGATGATTTAGGAGGGCAGTCTGAGAAGCAGAGTGTGAAGGAGAAGAGTAGCTTGAAGTGACCCCGAAGACCTACTGGGAGAGCAAATGCTGCGCCTGCAGCACCAGTCTCTGCAAAAAGAAGGCCCAGCTGGGCCCAGAGATTTCCAGCTGTTCCAGGACGAGCCCTCCAGGCCCTACAACTTTTCAGCCCACAGTGTCCTTCCTGGACAGCGTTGCCTGCGCGCCTTGCACAGGTCTACACCCAGTTCCGGCCGATCTTCCTGGAGATGGGGTTCAACACGACACCAACTGATAACTTCCTCGAGAACATTTTCTGGAACTTTGACCTTCTCTTTCAAGCCCAGCAGCACCCACCACAGTACCAGCATGACACCTTCTTCCCCGTGAGATCCAGCTGAAGCTCTGCAACGACGGACAAATTATGCCCAACGGTTCCAGTGGAGTCGCTCCCAGGGCAGCTGCGGCTCACGGGGAAAGAAGTACCACAGGAGGCTGGGTGGGGTGGAAAAATCCTGCTGCGTGCGCACGTCACGTCACGTCACGTCACGTCACGTCAGCCGGCGCTGCAGCGTCCTCTATGGCCTGACGTAGAAAAAGTCCTTCCCTCCCGCCAAGTACTTTGTGGACCGTGAGTTCTAGAACAAGTACCCTGGATGCCACGCACCTGGCGGATTTCTGAGCAACAGGCTAAAGGTATTGTGGCTGACTACAGCCTCACCCTGGGTCATCTCTTATGAACGTCATTTGGGAACTACTCACCAAGTTAGGTATCCCCAACTCACTTCAAGGGAGCCTGCAGCCCCTACATGGAGTCCAGCATGCAGGTGCTACCACGAAGGCCTAAAGGAGTGAATGGGGATCGGGAAGTCCGGGCTCTTTGCCCTGAGATGCTGCTGCCTGTCAGTCATTGCCTGGGGCCTCTCGCTGGAGCACCTGATGATAATTAAGTATGGCCTCAGCAATAGCCGGGAGCTGGTGAGCCTCCAGGTGAACCTGCAGATGGTGTAAACGAATCCTGTGCTGTCTGGACACCGTCTGGGATTCAGGTACATATGGAATTTGGAATTTCTGAGCTCTATATATAAATATGTATGAGGTATGGATGGCATATAGATGGAGACAGGCATCCAACGGATAGCTTTATAACTATTTAAAAATTGACTGAATTTTGGGGTGTCTATTTCTAGTCTATTCGATTCCATCAATCTATGGATCTGTACTTTTACCAGTACCACCACACTGCGTTGATTAGTATAGTTTTCAAGTAAATATTTAAATTGAGATGTGTGACTCTTTCAAATGTGTCCTGCAGTTTCAAAAACTTTTTGTCTACTTAAAGTTTGTCTTTCAATATAAATTTTAGAGTAAGCCTTCAGCTATCTACAACACTCCCAGTGGAATTTTGATTAGAGTTGCACTAAATCTACAAATCAAATTGTCCATTAAGTTTTCCAGTCCAAGAACTTGGTATTTCTCCTCATTTATTTGTTTACTCACTTTCATTTGTGTTTTATAGTATTAAGTATGTAGATTCTGAATATATTTTGCTAGGTTTTTACCTCATAGTTCAATTTCATTTAGTGCTTTGGTAAATTATATTTTTAAAATTCTAGCTTTTTATTGCTAGTTGATAGGAATAAAATTGATATTTTTATGTTAAAAAATATAGGCTAGTCAGAAGATATTTATATGTATATATATATATATATATATATATATATATATATGCCATATGTAGAACTAAAAATAGTCCCTATTTTACACATCCTATAAGGATTCTCTTGATATACATTTTCATAGAACTTTTATCTCACCACAGAATTGAACTGATCTTTTCATCTTCTCTGTAAGAGTACTTAGGAACAGGAGGATATGTGGAATCCTCTGGTATAGTCTGAGAAAAATGGAGTTCGAATAAAACTCTTAAGAATCCCTGACAGTGTAATAACAACAGTCACCCTAGTCAAATAAAGGCAGTAAACAAAGCAACAACAATAGCAAACAACTACAGTTTTAAAATTTTGCCCTTAATTATATTGGAAGTGAAAGAATAACAATAATACAGAATGAGAATTAAGTGTTTTAATATGTATTTATCTTGATAAGTACAACAATATCAGGAACTTAACAGTACCATTAAAAAGTTAGTGTGTGTATGTGGTAACCAGTTACATCTTTTGTTTTAGCAACAAGTAGTAAAATGCAAAGTATATTTCTCACCAAGGCTTCACTTGGCAGGTATTTTAAGACACCTTTGTTCTTTTCTTTATAAAGTTTCCTTAACTTTATTTTAGAAGATTCAGTAATTTTAGCAGGAACTCTTCATTTTTTACTAAACTTCGTAAAAAAAAAAAAAAAAAGGAGGACAATTTTCTTTGCAGTACCTAATTCAGTATTCACTTGTTCTTTTAACCCCAAAACTCTTAGTTCTATTATGAGGAAAATTCAGTATATTCCAATTTTATATGTTCACTTGGAGGAGGAGTAGGAGGAAGAGAAAAAGGTACATTGGGTTGAATAATCAGTAATGAAATACTTCCAGTTTATTAATCAAACAACCAGTGAATTAGTACTTACAGAACAGGTAGGAAAGCATTCATGAGAGAAGAGGCCATATTCTATCTTTAAGTCTGTGAAGATGCCAAAACATAGGGTGGCTGGGTGGGTGGGGAAAAAAAAAAGATGCTAAAATGTTTTCTTTTCCTTGCTGATAGTGCTGGATGAGGACTGCTCATATAAACCCAACAGGAAAAGATTCAGTGCATCTTTCTCTTAGAGACCCCATGAAACAGCAGAGGGGCTTCAGTATATTGACTGACAATGTAGAGGTGCACTTCCTTATAGCTCTATCAGCATCCTGTGATCAAGGGCAGTGGTAAATTTTTTATTCTGGGATTTCCAGCCAAGGGGCACACATAAGATTCCAAAGAGATTCAAAGATGTAATCTAGATATGAAAATCTGAAAGAACTAAGTTAAGCATAGAATTTAGACTCCAAAAGACATGAAAACAATAATGGTTTAGAAAGAATAAGGAAGTCTGAAGAAATCATCTTTGGGGTCTTAAACTTTAAAAAGAACCTTTTTATACCCTAAATTTTTAAGCATCATTTTTTGTGGGACAGCAAAGGCACCAAAAGTTCACAGGCTTTTAGCTTCATGTATCTCTTTTAGGATACAGAACTGCACAATGGAGCTACCCAATGTTTAATTTTATTTATTATAGTTTCTTTCCTTAAGAAATAGTGTATCAGGGAGGGAAATCTAGGCTTTCTAGTGCCACCTCTAAATTTCTAGTTTGTTATTGTGCTTCCACTCTATGTTGCTCAGAGTTCTTCTGAGGAGGTATTATTATTGCACAACAGGTGCTATTCCCAGGTCTTTTATGTTCTGTGTGTTTATATTAAACATTTAATGAAACAAAATATTATTCAAGAAGTTAGAAGTTTGTTTCCTCACAGTAGCAACAAATAGATACGTATTTTTTTTTTTTGTCATGAAACAGATAAGCTTTCCCATGGGGGAACAGTGTTAGGGACATAATACAGATCAAGATTAAATATAATCGTTCTCACGTCCATCACATCCATCTCTGACCATCTCTGAGCAAAACCTTGGATGCTTGTTGTATCAAATTATCCTAGTATCTAAGATACTTTCTATAGTTTCTTTCTAAACTGCCAGATGTACTTAAAACCAGAGTGAGACCATATCAACTTTCACAACTGCATTCCCCTCTCATCCTATCTAATTTAGGCATACAAGAGACTCCTGGTAATATTTGCTGAATCAGTGAATAGATGATAGAACAGGTAAATAATACTAACAAAACAGTTGTCATCTAGCTGGTTTTCATAACTTAACACAGATCATAACTTACCTTTTTGTGAAATAAGTATTATTTTCATCTCTACCATATATTGCACAATTAGCTTTATATTTGTCATTCTGTTTTATCTGTGCTTAAGGAGCTAAATCAAGCAGAAAGCTTCATCTGAAGTCAAAAAGCCTAATCCATTGAGCACATAAAATGTAACATATTTTATACTTAATGAAAAAGTACAAGAATCCATCCTAGATCCCTGGTTAAATTACCTAATTCTCAGATGACTATGTTTTGCCTGCTTCTCTATGCAGCAACTATTACTTGTAGTGTTTTTCTCCATCTTTTAACTACTTTTACAATTATTTTACGTTTTCATTTGTAACTACCTAGGGGTGAAATGCAACAGCTATTTTTATAGTGATTAGAGTGGTCCCTGAAGAAATACATTTAAATTTGCGAAGTACTTTTGTTCCTTTTGGTTCTTTAAATTACTGCTCAGCAAGTAGAGCATACTGCAAATGTCAATGCTGCTATAAAATAGCATATTGAGAAAGATTATATAGGCTTTTCTAAGATTACTGTTTTTGTTGTTATGCTTACTCTTTTATGTTGTCCTAAGCTTCTTCCTTTTGTATTAAATGAAAAATAAATAAATAAAAGAATTTGCTGTCTTTCCCCATTCCATATACAAACTATTTAAGCAGGTGAAAAAGTTTTGTCATAGCAGGCCATTTAGGAATATCAGTTCCCTTTAGAGTAGATTCTTTCTATTTGGAGAATCACTTGTACGTAATGGAAAAATAAATTTTTTTTTTAACAATTAACAATTGAACTCAAAATGAGCCCCAGTACTTTAATAACTCATGTCAAAATGCCTGCACAAACAAGGGCTATCTGGAAGGTATCCAGCCATGTAATATTAAAAATAGAGGCATTTATGGCTGAATTTTTTTCTGGACAGCCCCTGTATGTCATCCAATTAGTTGGTTTCATTTGGATCTGTATTTAGAATGGTTCCACATTACAGCTGTTTTGTCTGTGATAGTCAAAATGGTCTCTCCAATATGCTTCATTAATTGCATTAGTTCAACTAATATACAACTATTATGAACAGCCCATGACCTCAATTTTGGGAGTCCAGGAAGAGGAAAAAAAACAAACAAAAACAAACAAAACAAGCCAAAAACAAAAACAAAACACAAGAATCAGAATGACATGAAAAAAAATAGTATTGTGACAGATGGTCTGTGTAATTGTTAGGAGATGGTAGAGACAAAAGGCAGAGTAGATTCTTTCTTACAAGTGGAGTGAGATTTAGGTATATGCCCTGGAGATTTAGGTATGTATCTCCTGATGTTTATATATTCAAATATATAAAATATGTGTGTATGAGGGCTTTCTGGAAAAAATCCAGCCATAAATGCTTCTATTTTTCATATTACATGGCTGGATACTTTCTGGACAGTCCTTGTATGTATAAAAAACATATTACAATAAAAAAAATAATAAAACTTTGGTTCTTAACCAAAATTTTTAGAAAATTTCTTAACTTTATCCAGTCAACTTTTTATTTATGTACTCTTTTCTTTATAATTAACTACTATTAATTAATAATTGTCACTTTCTACTTCCTAAGTGGCTTTATACATATATTAATATTTGTATAAGTATGTTCTTTATCTTTCCTAGTTTGTTATAAAGTCTATGCAAAAAGAAATTGGCTATCCTCCATTTCCTATTGTCCCATAAATAATGGTAAGTTATACTAAAGAACTGGGATATATTTTCAGTTTACTTATTGAAAAAGTTATTAATGTATATTGAAAAATTAAATGTAAGCAATATGAACTTTCAATTACTATAGTTATCCATCAGTTAAAATTAATAGTATAAATGCGTCTTTAACACAAATTACATGTTTGTGATTGCATTCCACAGTAAGCAAATATAATCAATCACAGGATGGCAAAAATTTAAGAATAAAATAATAATAAATATTTCTTATCCTTATGTCATTTAATTTTTTTCTAATTTTTTCATTATTTTGACAGGCATAAATGAAACAGAATGCTGAATTTGATCTTTATATATAATTAACTGATTCATTTAAAAATTTAATTGATAACCAAGACATTAAAATGTAATCACAACTACATAAGAAGATAAAACACATATTTACATTTTCATCTACTGTTGCCTCTAATAAAACTTTTGTCTTTTAAATGTTAGGCACTCTAAGTCTGGGCATCGGCCAAGTACTTATCCTGGGGGAATCCTTTGTGTACTTCTATTAATCTCTTAATCCCTTAATGAGCCTAATGATGGTGCTATGTTCTAAATATAAATTATCTTCTACCTAAAAATTCTACCTAATCAGTGCTGTTTTCATTAATCACTTCTTCATCCCTATTGCTTTAAAATAATATTTTAGTGTTTTCTTTGACTCTTCTTGATAACCCCACAAAACATTTTATTCTTCTGTTTTATTATGAAACATTTTTTCAGTCATCTCCTTCTTGCAGTTCTATAGGTACTGCCAACAATTATAGTAGTAGCTCACTTCCAATAACATCTCTCTTCCTCTGGGCTAGTTTAGCCTAGGTAATGCATTGGAGGGGGAAAAACCTGAATCTCAGTGGTTTGACAGAATAAAAGTTTGATTATATCTTGTTCTCCGTGTCCAGTGCTAGCTATCAGGGAGCTTAGCTCCAGGTGGTCCCTCAGTCACTCAGTGAGAAAAAGTTCATGTCCCCACATACTGCCATGATCAATCGCAGTAGCCACTAGGGTGCAGACAGTGTAGAGACTGGTGAATCACATACTGGCTTTTAGTTTTACAAATTTAAGTGCTTTCATATTGTGCAAGTCTAATTAATAAGAACATAAATAAATAGCAAAACTTAATACTGTGTTTTAGTTTCTGTTCCAGGTTCTTTTCATTGTATAATTTAATGATCCCACCAATTGATAGAGTTAAATAGTATATTTTCATCTTACATTTAAAAAGGTCACTGAGTTTCATTGGTTATGCCATTAACTAGACAAAATTCAGGATGGCAGATTGAGAATTAAAGCTTTACTTTGTCAGATGCAAAGCCCATTGTATTGAATTTACTCTATACTTGGAAAAACAATATTCATAAAATTTAATTTTTATTATGCTGCTATTCTCAAAACTATGTATTTCTAATTGCATCTTTATTCAAAGAAAAAGAATATAAATTTGAAAGACCTTTCAACATTATCACATTATCTTACCTGCCATTATCTCATACTGACATTTGTTTTGTACTGTAAACTATTCCTGAAAATTTTTCCAGTTGTCAATTATGCTTCACTGTATTCTACAACTCACTATTTATTAGCAACTTAAGATTACTGCTTCTGTCGTAAGATGAGCCATCACTGTTTGCTACAAACCTTCAAGTTATTGTTGATGTAATTCTAAATAATCCATTATCACCCATTATTCAATAGAGAACAGTATACTATAATATATAACAAAGCAATCATATATAATATAACTTTGATATGTAAATATATATAATTTTATTATACATACATAAATATGACTATACAACTTACATATGAGTATAATTTGTATACATACAATAATGTAATATACAGTTCTGTATTTTATATATAGTATAATATATAATAATTGAGTTGACATACAAGATTGTATTACAAAACTCATGCAAATTAGAGATCTTAAGCATATTTAAGATTTTCTAATGTTTTCAAGGATATAGGCAATCAGGTGACACAAAGAAATTGAAAGCAACAAGGGAAGCTCCCTAGGTTCTTCCTTCCTGCATAGAACATACTCTTCTGGGCTATAATAGTATAGGAGATATGTGAGATTTATAAGGTTATCCCACATAGGAAGAAATTCAGTTAGAAAACAACTGTTTTTTACTCTAAACTAGAACGGGGGTGTCCAAACTTTTGGCTTCCCTGGACCACATTGGAAGAATTTTATTGAGCCACACATAAAATCCACTAACACTAATGATAGCTGATAAGCTAAAAAAAAAAGTCTCAGAAAGTCTCATAATGTTGTAAGACAGTTTACAAATTTCTGTTGGGCTGCATTCAAAGCTGTCTTGGGCCACATGCAGCCCATCGGCTGTGACTTGGACAAGCTTGCTCTAGATTAGAGTTTAGAGCTTGCTCAATATTCTCTGTCTCACAAATCCACAGATCCTGGTTTGTTTTACTATTTACTGTTTTTGGGGGAGGTGTTTGTTTTTAAGCTAAAGAAATCAATATTTTAAAGATCCAATATAGACACAGACATACAAGACCAAAAAAAAAAGTAATATAATATATAAAAATATTTTATATATTTCCTTGCTTCAACATAAAAATATGGTTACTTAATATTACATATTAGTTATATTGTTTACTTTTCTGTTACATAAATGCTATTATTTAAACCAATAGTAGGATCAGTGAAAAGAGGCAATTAGTAGTAATTAATAGTTGGATTATTTATAACAATATCTGTGAGGAAACTATAACAATATCTTTAAATGTTTCTTTGTGTCCCCTAATACAGCCATTTATTTTATCTCCTTTTGAACATCATTTGTGTCTGGGTTATTTCACTCCTCATTATGTAGGTGAGATTCATTCTTATATATGTATGTAGTTCACCCATTTTCTAGACTGAATAGTATTACACAAATTATAAACTTAACTTATTCATTTAAACTATTTATAGCTTTGAACTCATAAAAATTGCTGTTATATGCAGCTGTACACCTACAAAAATGCATGTATGTGCCTGGGTCATAGTATACAAAAGATAGATTGTCAGGAAAGATGGTTGCCAACAGTTCTTCCCATGCTTGAATATTTTTAAACCCCTTCTTAGATATTTAAGTTTGTTAATGTTATTGTGTGTTCTTAAGATATGTAAGTGTAAAATTTTTCTAAAAGAACTTATCATGAAGATAGTAAAAAGACCAGTGGTGCGACAAAATATTTACAGAAGACACATCTGATAAAGGACTGGTTTCCAAAATATGCAAAGAATTTTTAACACTTGGTAATAAGAAAATGAACAATAGATGGTTAAAAAACTGGACCAGAGACCTTAACAGATACCTCACCAAAAAAGAAACACAGATGGCAAATAATCATGTGAAAAGATGCTTCACATTACATACCATCAAGAAAACGCAAATTAAAACAACAATGAGATATCACTACTCACTTAGTAGAATGCCCCAAATCAGGAATGCTTACAACCTCAAATGCTGATGAGAATGTAGAGCAACAGAAAATGTTATGCTTTGCTCTTGGGAATACAAAATGATACAGCCACTCTGGAAAACAATCTGGCAGTTTCTTAGAAAAATTGAACATGCTCTTACCATAAGGTCTAAAAACAGCACTCCCTGGTATTTCATCAATAGGGCTGAAAACTTATGTCCAGACAACAACCTGCCTAAAGATTTTTATAGCCGCTTTATTCATAACTGCTAAAACTTGGACTCAATCAAGATGTCTTTCGGTAAATAAATGGATGAAGAGACTGTGTTACATACAGACAATGGAATATTACTCAGTTGTGAAAAGAAATGAGCAATCAAGCCACAGAGAGATGTGGATGAAACTTTAATACATATTACTAAATGAAATAAGCCTATCTGAAAAGGTACATACTATACGATTCCAACTCTGACATTCTGGAAAAGGCAAAACTATGGAGACAGTACAATGATGAATGGTTGCCAGAGTGTATGAGGGAAGACAAATAAGGAAAGCACAGAGGATTTTTAGGGCAATGAGTATACTCTGTATTATAATGATAAATGTCATTATAGAATACATTTGTCCAATACCATGTACAATACCAACAGTGAACCCTGAGGTAAACTATGGACTTTGGGTGATTATGATATATTGGTGTGGGTTTATTCCTAATAAAATGAACTGTAACACTCTGATGGGCGTGTTGATAATTGGAGTGTTTATGTATGTGTGGGTGTAAGAGTATATGGGAAATCTCTGTATTCCCTCTGCATTCTGTTGTAAATCTAAAACTGCTCTAAATATTGTCTTACAGTGAAAACTAAATAACAGGAAGAACCTAAAAGAAAAGATGAGCAATTACCAGGGGTTTAGATGGAAGGAAGAATGAATAGACGGAATAGAAGAAAGATTATTGAGATAGTGAAACGATTCTGTGTACTGACGGTAATGGCAGATAGATGTCGTGAGGCATTTTTCCAAACCCGTAGAACATACCACACCAAGAGTGATCCCTAATGTAAACTATGGACTTTGGATCACAATGGTGTATCCATGTAGGTTCCTCAGTTGTAACAAATGCACCACTCTGATGGGCGGTGTTGACAGTGAAGGAGGATATGCATGTGTACGGGAAGATAGTATAATGTATAGAACATATCTCGTACCTTTCTATTAATGTTGCTGTGATTCTAAAAATAAATAGTAATAAAATGAAAAAAGAATGTAAATACTACAGAGTGAATTATCTATAGTTAATAACAAATTACTGTGACATAGTTCTTTCTGTCCTATGATATAGTTGACTATTTTTACTGTTTCCTTGCCTAATAATCCTACTCTAAACTGGATGAAGCATTCAGGACACTCTTCTTTTCTCTTATGTAGTGCTAAAACTAAATTCAGTCAAATGTAGTTCATTTTGACTTGTAGCTCTGCTCTTATCAAGCTCATAGTACACTGATTCCTGGTCAGTCTAGTGTGATGATTTCACGCTAAATAGTCTCTCAACGAAGTCATTTTACAATGTAATTTAGGATTTTACCTACTAACAACAACAGGTTAATCTTGCAGGAATCACTTTCTATGTCTGAAAATTTCAATCTGCATTGTAGTCACAGACTTGCTTCTGTAGACCAGCTGTTTGTTAATCATGTTCATTGTGTCTATTCATTATAGGCTATTCATGTTTAAAATGCCCATTATTTTCACACACTAGGAAGCATATTGGATGTTTTTATAAGCTCAACCTCTGTTTCTCAGTGAAATTTGTTTTGAAGCAGAGAGGTAATTTGAACTCTTTAAAATGAAGCTAGATTTCAAGTAAGGTATAATTTTAATAAGGACATTGAGAAAGTCTGATTTAACTTGGCTGCTCTTTTCTAATGATGTTTGGGTGTGTTTATTCTGATACAGTCTTATTTCCCAAAAATATGAGTCACTTTTTTTAGTGTGTAAGTTTTATTGTAATCTACACTAACATCAGTCACATAAGTGCAAATCAGTTCACTCTTTTCTAGGCTGTTTTTGTAGGCACTTCAGTGATTATTATCAAATAGTTCTGGAGAAATAGCATATAGATGTCTGCTTCACTGAAATTAGTTTTCTTCATTCTCATTCTCACTGTGTTTCCAAATTAGAAAACATTCTTTTTGCCCCTCACTTTGAAAATATATTTTTATACCAGCCCACCCAACATTGTTAACATCTTTCTACGGCCAGCCACAGTGATGGCAATCATGTAAACATGTCTAGAAATTAATCTTCTTACATTTTTATAATGTAAAAAAATCTCAATAACTGATTCTGCAAATTTTGAGGATACCAAAAATGTTTATTATGACATCTTCAATATCATGGGTACACAAATCACATACTTTTCTGCAGTTTAGGCTATGGAGTTGAGAGGATACGTAGTAGGTATGACCTTTCCATTTCTTTTTAAGAACTCTATAGTTGAATGAAATTTGCCAACATATATATTTGTACTATGTATTGAATATGCAATGTGGATAAATTTCAAAATCATTATATTGAGCAAATGAAGTCATAAATAGTATAATGTATGATTTATATTTACAGGAAACCATGCTAACAACAAATCTATATTGACATAATATAGTAAATTGGTGGTTTTCTGGGATAAGGGTGGGGGAGATTGATGGGAAGGTGTCGTTAGGGGTGTTTTATGTCTGATGGAAATGTTCCATATTCTGATTTTGGTAATTACACAATTTTTTTCATAACTGATAAAAATAAAATAAAGACAAGTAAATGCATTTTATTTTATGTAAATGCATCTCAGTAAAGTTAAATAATAATAAAACTTCCTAGCTTTCTCTCACTCCCCAAAATAGCAGACCTTTTCTTTTTTTGTCTTCTTTCAAGATGTCCTCCCTTCAAATCTGGGCAATTGCTCTTTCTTTCTTTCTTTCTTTTTATTTTTTTATTTTTTATATGTGGGTATTTCCCTGACTGGGAATTGAACCCAGGCCACAGCGTTGATAGCGCTGAAGCCTTAGCCACTACACCACCAGGGAACTCCCAAGAAAATATTTAATCTGTTTAAAATCAGCAGGTCATACAACAGATATTTGCTATTACTCTTTCTTAAGGCGCTTAATACATACACAATATGAAAACCATGTGACTTCAAATTTTTTGTTATTTGAAGTACTAAGTAAAAATAAATTTCTTCCAAAAAGAATTATATTTTAGCTTGTTTTGCTTTTTATATCTTGATGCTCTGTTTTGTTGCTTGCTTGTTTTTCTAAAATGTTGGTCATGAGGCTGTTGTATAAGAAAGTGCAGGACAAAGATGCAGTACAGCATAAGAAAATCACTTCCCTACAATCCACTAACAGAAAGTTAATGCAGTTTTCCCAAACCTTCTTGAATGCTTCACGTTAATCAGTGTAAAGTATGGTCAAGTCTCTGAAAAAATACTCTATTTTAGTATGTTCAAAATTAAAGTTTTAGATGTATTCAGTTTTGTAT
Source organism: Lyroderma lyra (assembly GCA_004026885.1). NCBI lineage: Eukaryota > Metazoa > Chordata > Mammalia > Chiroptera > Megadermatidae > Lyroderma > Lyroderma lyra. The sequence goes on along the minus strand of PVJL010001104.1, from coordinate 74,590 downwards.
TTGCTCTCAGCTGTGTAAAATCCATAAAACAAACTTTCCTATTCTTCAAAATATATTTAATATCTGTGCTATACCAGTGTCAATATATGAATCTAATACACAAATAGTTAAATCATTTTAAACTGAATATACATGATCTGACAATTAAGTTCACAAACTTGCCACTGTGTGCTTATGTTGGCAGCACTGTACAAACAACTCAGTAAAGTTTCACAGCCTTGGTGTATCTGTGTTTCACAGCTGTGTTGGTGTCGATGTGTAGTGATGTCTTGCTGAGTGGCATCTATTATTGCTGTTGCAAATTTTTGTGTGCCATCGTGAAAATATCAGAGCTTGAATTAGAGCCACAAACAAAAATCAAATTTCTTGCTAAACTTGGCAAGAATGGGAGTAAAATTAGAGACATTTTAGTCCAGGTTTATAGGGATAATGCCATGAAGAAAACTGCAGTGTACAAATGGATGAAATGTTTCTCTGAAAGGAGAGAAAGCGTCACTGATGAAGAGAGGTCAGGGCAGCCAGTAAAAAGCAGAACTGATGAAAACATTGCATAATTAGGTAGAATTGTGTGTCAAAATTGTCCTCTGACTGTGAGAAGCATAGCAGACTAAGTAAATATCAATAGAGAAACAAGGAAATATTAACTGAAAATTTTGGCTTGAGAAGGGTGTATCAAAAATGGTCCCAAAGGAGTTTACCAATGAACACAAGCAAAGGAGAGTTGAAGTTTGTCAAGACCTTTTGGAGAGGTAAGACAATGTTTTGGGCCCTGTTATTACTGGTGATGAAACATGGGTGTACCAGTATGACCCTGAAACAAAGCATCAAAGTGCACAACGGAAGATAGCCAATTCTCCATAACCAAAAATTTCTGTCAGTCCAAGTCAAGCATCAAAATCATGTTGCTAAACTTTTTTTGACATCAGAGGGATTGTTCATTATGAATTTGTACCAACTGGACAAAGAGTCAACCAAGTTTACTATTTGAAAGTGCTGAAAAGGCTGCATGCAAAAGCTAGATGAAAAAGACCTGCAGTTTTTCCAAACAACTCATGTCTCTTGCATCACAACAACGCACCAGTTCACACAGCACTGTCTGTGAGGGAGTTTTTAGCCAGTACACAAATAACTATGTTGGAATATCCTCCTTACTCAAGTGATCTGGTCCCCAATGACTTTTTTCTTTACCTGAAGATAAAGGAATTTTGAAGAGAAGACATTTTCATGATATTCAGGACATCAAGAGTCATTCGATGACAGCTCTGATGGCCATTCCAGAAAAGGAGTTCCAAACTTGCTTTGAAGGGTGGACTAGGTGATAGTGTGGGTGCATAGCTTCCCAAGGGGAATACTTTGAAGGTGACCATAGCGATATTCAGGAATTTGGTATGTAGCACTTTTTCGAAGATGAGTTTGCAGACTTAATTGTCTATCCTCATATATGCAAAGTATCTCATTGTAAAGTAGTCGTTTTTTATGTTTTCTCTTAAATCTTTCTTTAATTGACCACAATAGGCAGAAAGCACATCCTATATAGAATAATAGCCTCTCTATGCTTAAAAGATAAATGTATACAGGATGATATTAATTACATCTAGTTGAAACTATACAAGATATATCTATGCAACAAAGAGTTTTCAAGAAATAAGGTTTTTGTACATTTCTCTCTTTTCCATGTTTATTAACTTATTAAATAACTTTATGTCACAGTAAAATGCATAAAATGCATTAAATGCATTTTACTAGCCTAAAGGAGAATTGAGAGTTTTACCAATTAGTTATAAATTGGTTCAGTTTCAAAACTGTAGCTGTTAATGCCATTATCCAAAATTAGCTATAAAATCAAGCAACTGCTCAGATAAAATGAAAAAGAAAAGAATCTCATCAACAGATACCAAATTAGTGATCTCTATTAACCTCAACAGAAGACAAAGTAGAACACCCAAGGGGATGTGATTATTGCTCTGGAATATCAATGTTTCTTTCTATTTTCTTTTTATGAGAATTTTCAAAAGTAACTACTTTGCTAGAATACATTCAACAAATATTTAGTGTTTACTCTATAGATAAAAATTATGATTAGATGTAGCTGTTTAGTTCTCATCAGTATGAATGACAAAATATGTCCATAACCCAATTCTTTAAGACATTTCAATTAAAGATTTCCTTAATAGCATTTATTTGCTAAACAGAGCAGCCCAGTGAAAATATATTTCAGTATATTTCATTGACTTTGCCCCTTTGTCTAAGTTCTGATAAGTTGGAGCATTATTATTTTGCTAATGCCAAACATAGAGATAGCCAAGCTGCCACCTCAACAACTCATTGTTCACACACTAGGTGACTGAGTACAGGACATAGGTTGATTGAGACTTACTGACCAGGGAGAGTCTCCAGTGTTGACCGACAGAGGCATAGTGCTCTAGATTTTAAAAGGCAAAAATCTTCATACATGTTGTTACCAGTCCAAGGTCCAGGTACTGGATGCTGCAAAAGGCCAAACCTCGAAGCACCAACTGAGAAGATGGGAGCCCTAGAGATTCCTCAAATCCATCTTAAAATGTGTATTTCTGAAGGATGTATACAAACCAAAAAAGACTAGACAATTTTTTATGTACTGACTGCAAAGGTTATGCATGATAGGAAAAAGAATAAAATTGCCTAGTAAATAAATTGGGTGATATTTTTCCTCTGAAAATTAAATTGAAGTGAGTCTTATAAAGAAGAAATAAAAGATAAGTTGGATATTTGCTTCTTGTAATCTAAAACAAATATTATTAGAAACTGGATAATTACCTCAGAGAATGAAGATTTTGGTGATAATATCTTCCAGTATCCTCACTGCTACTCATTTGGAGTATTGCAAGTGTGCTGATTGTTCCAAAAACAATCTAATCATAAATGTCTTGCTTCCTATAACTTATGTGAATAAGCATCAATTCCTTAGGACAATACATAATTCAGCAACTGGTATGTGTACCCATTCCTCTAAGTACATACCTTGCTACATATTACCAATCCCCTTTATGCCCATTGCAAGTCATACTCAAGTCTTAGACATATATTCCTAATTACTGAATCATCTTGTATAGCCTTGTGATCTTTTACACTATTATATTAAGACAGAGTATATATTCATATTTCTGTTTCCATATAAAGCAACCTCTCAAATTTCAGTGTTTAGCTCTAGCATACATCTTCTGTGATGTTTTTTGTTACCATGCTGGTAGAATTTAGCACTCCTTTCTTAGACTTTTTGCTATAAGTTGTCCCAATTTTCATCTTAGCATTAATGACACTATTAATTTAAAAATAGCATATTTTTTCTACTAGTCGGTTAGCTTTCTGGAAGCTGGGATTGCATTTTATTTGCATTTTTGCCCACAATATATAACATAGACTACATGGTTAATAAAAACAGTGAATGAGCTAGACTGAGGTAAATACTACAAGAGAAATTTTTAAAAAGTGAAGTATACCAGATATAAGGAAATAAGAAAGGAGATGATCAGCACATTATATTTTCTCAAGGAAGAAAAGTGGAAGTATTTTTTAAATTTCCTTCTGTATGTTTTAGAATGGTTTACCAAAATGATTCAGAAAGGATGGTCAGTCCTGGGATAAATTCTGTGCATTTGGTTACAACTTCCCTATCACTGTATCACTTTTGGAGATCTGAGAGCAAGTACAGTATATATGAGTGAAAACTCTAAAAATGTCTTTTACATTTCCATGGGCAAACTATAGTTAAGGCCCATATGACTTGCTCGGTTACAAACCAGTGTCTGATTTCAGTCTCTTCCCTACTTCAAGGCATTTTAGACAGTTAACACCAAATTATTTTCTCTAAGTCCTTTACTCCTTTATCACTCCAATATCTTGGTTATATCATATTTTTAATGACTTATAATCCTCCCTCGTCAGAAAATCACTACTTTGTTTTTCCCCATAATTTGTAAATTAAGGCATTAATAACAGAGGTTTTGGGGGGGCCTGAAACTTTCCCAGCTTTATATATATATATATAATATATATTTATATATTTAACTGTAAAATTTATTGGGGTGACATTGATTAGCAAAAATTACACAGGTTCTAGGCTTACAATTCTAGAGTGCATCGCCTATGAGTTGCATTAAGTGTTCACCACCCAGAGTCAGTTCTCTTTCCATCACCATATATTTGACTCCCTCTGCCTCCTCTCATAACCCCCTACCCCCTTACCCTCCTGTAACCACTGAACTACTGACTGTGTCCAAGAGTTTTTCTTTCTTTGTTGCTTTCTTTTTAGTTTTATATTCCACATATGAGTAAAGTCATATGGTTCTTGGTTTCTTCTGTCTGGCTTATTTCTCTTAGTATGATGATCTCAAGTTCCATCCATTTTGCCGCAAATGGCAGTATTTCATCTTTTTCTTATAGCTGAGTAATATTCCATTGTATATACATACTACAGCTTTTTTATCCAGTAATCTATCAAAGGGAATTTTGGTTGTTTCCATTACTTGACCACCATGAACAGTGCTGCAATGAACATTAGAGGATGTAAGTTTTTGCAGACTAAGGTTTTCAAATTTGTGGGGTAAATACCCAGAAGGGGGTTGCCGGATCATATGGCAACTCCATTCCTGATTTAGGAAAACTCAGCCAGGGTCCAGTAAGTATATATAAATTAAATTAAGTGATTTTTATTCACATCTGTGATAGGGAAAAACATATTTAAAGGCTAAAGTACAGAAATATTACTCAAACATCCAAGGTTCTTTGCAATCTGGTCTCAAACTAGCTTTCCAAGAACTTTTCCCTCTTCTTTGCCCAGCAAAAAATTTACCCTAGTGGAGGAGGAGGAAACACACCATAATGTCTTAAAATCTGCATGTTGTTTTATCCACTTGGCCAGCTTTTTATTTTATTAGTACTGACTGAAGAATGTGTGAAAGATAACAAAGCATAGTACAAATACGATTTTAGAGTCAGACAAACCCTACCTTGAATCCATATTCAGCTATTACTACCTCTGTCTATCTCTGGGATTCCCAGTTTCCTTATCTTTAACTTGTGCCAATTAAGTAAGATAATACAAATGAAGCATCTGGTGAAGTATAAGTTTGAAATGAACGTTAGTTGTTTTTCCCATCATCTAACTGTACATATTTGTAAGCTCTAAGACAGCATTTACCTGTTTGCTTGACATTAATCATCTTCTGCTTTATAACACTTTTTAAATAGAATTACAAACTGCAGGACTACTTCTTAAGATTATTCAAGCTCTACACTTCAGTTTTATATAACATCTTTCATATAGTTAGAGAAAATAATCTTTCCCATCTTTTTGAGGCTCCACTATATATAGCTACATTTGGAGCCCAATCAGCCGTGTATATAACAATCACTCAATGCATATGTTTTGCCTTTGAGACAAAAACATAATTAAAAATTTGACCCACAGTACTAAGTGATTAAAAATTTGAGAGAGGAGGTAAAAGGAGAATCTCTTTGGCTTGTGTGCTTTCATCTCAGTTAGCATTTTATATTTTGAAGGTGATGTCTTCTTCAGTCTGTTCTTAGAGTTTATTGCTAACCTAGCCAGAAAAATTAATGATGTAGGACAAAGGGGTTACAGTTATTTAGAAAATAAGTGTCTCATAAAAGACTTGGAAATATGACAAATGTCGTTGAAGCAGCACGGGCACTAGTCAGCGCAGTGGTGGACATGTGCATTAATGTCTTATGGGATACATTTGAAATGATTATATACTTGCCTTTGACATGATTGTGATAGTAGAGTGGCATGGAGGTGTTACATTTTATTTTCTTTGACTGTTACCTTTATGGTTGCTTACTATGTGTCAATGATGGACCAGTGTGTTGATTGTTGGGAGGCCGAAGTTAATAAATAGGCAGTCAGCTAACATTGCCACATTTTAAGTTTCTGTTCGGATAGTCAGATACTCAAATGCCATTTAGATATCAAGGTATACACACAAAAAAGGTATTAGTTTAATTTAACTTTTTATATGGATTGTTTGAGTATAAAAATTGTTTATGACTTAATCTTAATTCTCATTGCTTATAATCAAACTTGAATCTATTTCTGCCTGAAATAAATCTTTCCAGTAGACTTCCTGTTAAATAATTGTTTTAGATATGGGCATTTCTGTTTTTCAAAAAAAAATTTAATTCTTGCTTTAAATAAATATATTCCTCTTAGTGAGAGTTTGGATTTTCTCTTTTTTTCCCCTAATCCTGACATTCTTACACTGCAAGGAAAATTATCTTAACCAATTTCTTAAAAGTAAAAGAGCTAACATTTTTTGGTGTATTGTTTTGTTTTTGTTTCTGTTTACTTGAATTTTATAAACTGTTAAAGACTCTTTTAATGGTAAATTTATAATTAAAGCTGGCTTAATTGTGCCACTTAAAAATGGAATTATGCATTTTAAATGTATGGTAAGGGTTTTATCAGTGAAATTTGTATTTAATAATGATTTGTGTGGAGGCAAAAATGCTGAAAACAGTGCTATTGGCCTTTGGCTCTTTATTACAAGTTCAGTCTACGCTAATGACTCAGTAAGTGTTTGTCTCTTTTGGAAATGAATCTGAGCAGAAATTCCATTTAAAATGTGAACAAGGGCACAGAAAGCTATTTTGAAAGTGGAGATGTTGAGAAATAAGCTTGTCAGCTATTGTCTTGGTCGCTCTTTTGAATGTAATTTCTATTATATGTTATATAGGCTACCTACACTTGGTTTTTATTTTTCAGGAACCAACAGTCCATTCTGTGAGAGCCTAAAAGTGGGAAAAACTACCAAAAATTGGTTTTACCAGTGAATGTAAACAGGCTATTTTATTGTACAGAAAAATAAATTGGCGTGGGACAAGACTCAGATCAAGGAGTTAAAAGACATAACATCAGTAATTTTCAAAAGGATAATGTTAACTTTAGAGCTTTATTCTAAACTTCTCTTTAGTGTTATGAATTATGTCATTTTTGCAGAAAAATGTTGAATTACCCAGCAAAGAAGAAAGTTTTGCATATTAAAAGAGAACTGATACCCTCATACTGTTTATTTATATCAGCCAATTTTAAGAGGAGTAATTCTCCAATAATATTTACAGTCTGTATTAGTCAAGTACTCCAGAGAAACAGAACCAATAGTAAATACAAATATATAAATTCATGTTAATATTTTACATTAATATGTATTATGCATAATAGATATGTAAAAGAAGACTTTTATGAGGAATTGGCTCACACAGTTATGGAGGCTGAGATGTCCCACAATCTACTCTCTGTAAGCTGAGGACCTAGAAAAGTTAGTGGTGTAGTTCCAATCTATGTTTGATGGCCTCAGAACCAGGGGAATAGATATCGTAAGGTCTAGTCTAAATCTAACGGTTGATGATCTAAGTTCCAGTCCTAGGACAGAAGACCAGTATCCCAGTTTACCAGTCAGACAGAGAAAGTGAATTCTCCCTTTGCTTTTAGTTTATTCAGGCGTTCAAGGGATTGGATTGTGCCTACCCACTTTAGGGAAGGCAATCTGCTTCACTCATGCAACAGATTAAAGTGCTAATCTTATTCAGAAACAGCCTCAAGCACACCAGAAATAATGTTTAACCAAATATTTGAATACCCCATGACTCAGTCAAGTTGACATAAAAAATTAACCATCACACACTCTCATTTTAACAAAGTTCTTGTGAGGATCAAATGGAATAATAATATTAAATACTTTCTATACTGTTAATATTTAGAAAACTCTTAATATTAAGTTGCTATTTTTATAATTATCAGCCCTTATAACCATGATAATGAAATTTTTAATTGTATAAAACCAAGCAGAAGGAATCACACCAAAGAAAGAAGAAAATTATATTTAATAGGAGAAAAATAAAGAATAATTGTGTATACCAGGAGATGCAGGCTACCAAAATATTTACTTTCCATAAAAATTTAAGAACCCAGAGGTATATCATATTTTCTCCTTTTCTTCCTCTGTACACTAGTAATATAGTTATGTCTTTGCAAATATTAGCATTTAAATTAAATTGTGAATTATATAATGATATACTCAGATCCTGTGTCATTTATTTTTGTACTCTCAATGTGTGCCAGACTAATGATAGGATGTCAGGATCCAGAGAGTATTTGTTCAGTAAATTGTGTTGGCCATTACTAGGACACAAGGATAGCACAGAATGAACCTTTATGTCAATTAGAAAAAGGAGAGCTCTCTGGGAAAACAATTGAAGTGACTTCCCTTTGGGGCTAATGTAGTACTGCCAGAGTTCATTGTTTGGAGAGTGGAAAGAAATCTGGATTTCACACTTCTTAATAGGCCATCTTTGCTCTGACTGACATTAAACACAACACTCACAGACATTATGGTGAGCTTGGTCATTACTTTGCTTTGTCATTTCCTCAAGGAGCATCTAGGTCTGTAAGCAATAGGTGGCATCAATTTGGCCATGGAAAAGAAGCTTGTCTCTTATGACCTACTCATCAATGTAGTTTAATCACATGATAAATTACAGTGTAAATTACAACCCTCTGTGGTTGAGCCAGGTTTATTCTGGTTGTATAGTTATTGTAAACATATACATTCATTATAAAAATTACCAAGGATAGCCACTACAGAAGGAACCAAGCTAAATTCATTACCACTACCAGAAATAAAACCGAAAACATTTCCTATACGCTTAAACAAAGTTACTTCTGAGTCAGGGAATAATCAAAATCACAAGATGAACATGGATTTTCTTGCTGAAAATCATCAGTATTACTTAGAGTTTCAATGAATAAAGTATCCAAATTCTATGCTGTCTTAAGATTTCATCATTCACTTTCAATGCACATTATCAGTAAATATACATGAAGTTGCAGAGAAATCTTAATTTTTTATTAGTAGATTTTATGAAGTATAGTGTTTGAAAAGTTAGTATTATTTTGTAATTTGAATCTGTCCTGGCATTTATGTTGCAACTTAATCCTGGTGAACAAAGTTTGTTATAAGGTTGCTAATGCCAGCAGTCCCATAGAAAGTCCTAGTCCAACTAAAACAAGCCAGAAATGTCTATCTTCTCAGCTGGTAGTCAGCTTGCCCCAAATCACAAATTCACTCTAAAGAACAAAACTTTTCTTTTTCTTTTTTTTTTAAGGGTTTGATACCATAAATATCATGTGTTGTTTTTCCCCTACAAACTGTGTGTCTCTCTCTCTCTCTTTCTCTAGTTCTTAACCTCTTTCTCTCTGTCTCACACATGCAATATTTTCACACAAATCAACAATTTACTATAATTTTTTTAGATCAAAATGTAAAACTGCAGCCAAGTTCCATTTCCCATTCTACAATGCAATAATATTAATGTTGACATTGGTGTTAACTATTCTTTTTTTAATTTTTAAGGAATAACAATACTTAAATTTATATATATTTCCCCTAAGAAATTTAGAGATTACAGTAGAAAGTTTGAAATAAGAACATAAAGAGATGTAAATTTTGAAATATATTTAAGAGAGACGCAGAATGACCTAAAACTACCAATTTTTGTCATAGATACAGTGTTTTCCCTGAGCGTTTAGGTATTTGCCATTTGCAAATTCTAGATACTACAAATTAATCGCTTGTAGATAGAATCAATCAACCTGAGAAGCACAAATAAAAATAATATTTTAATTAACTTTTTATTTTAAGGTAATTAAAGATACACATGCAGTTGTAAAAGGGATAATAAAGATTCCATGTACCTCTCTATCCAGTTTTCTCCAATGGCGTTATCTTTCAAAACTATAGCATAATATCACAACCAAGATGTTGTTGTTGATACAGTAAAGATACAGAACATTTTGATTACCACAAGGATCCCTCATGTTATACTTTTATGGACACACACATATACACACATGCAAACAAACAGTTTCCCTGGCCCCAGCTGCCCCCCTTAATCCTTGGCTAATATTTCTATAATTTTGTCATTTCAAAAATGCTATAGAAACTGAATCAAACAGTAAGTAACCTTTTGGGATTCAGTTTTTCACTCAGCATAAATATCTGTGTATCCATCCAGGTTGTTCCCTGTATCTACAGTTTTGTTTTATTTTGTTTTGTTACTCCTGAGTTGCAATCCATGATGTGGTTCTTTGGTTTATTGAACCATTAACCCAAGTTTGGGTTGTTTTTAGAGAGAGCAATCTTTTATTGGGATAATTTTGTGGGCGTTGTTGGTGTTTCGGTTGCCAGCTTCTTCTGCTCCACCTCTGGGATATATAAGACAAAAAGAAAATCTAGAGAACGCACCACTTGGTCATTTTGTAACAGTGTGCCTGCTTTCCACCTTTCAGAGCATTAGGTTTGTTTTATATATTAATGTCTAAGGATTTTAATTGTACTTAATAAGAGTAATAAGGAAAAGAATGTTTACTTTATCCTCTGGAAGTAGAAGTTAAAAGAAATTTTGATTAATCATAATTAAAACTATGATTAATACATCATATTTTTATGATGTATTAATTCACCTTGAGCTTATATCAAATACAACATAAATTCCAAGCAATGAACACAGAAAAGCACCAGCAGCTCCTGCATCATTACAGAGGGTATGCTAGTGTTGTTACTGTTTATCGTGTATTGATGGTGATGTAAATGTAGTAAACTAAAAAAAAAAAAAAAAGTGGTGGGTTTGCCATTTAAATACTTATTTTTAAACACAAATTTGATATTCAACAGAACATTACTTAGAAAGTTTCCATCTCTAGTTTTCAATTCTTTTTGGTGGGCATAAGAATGTTATTTAAGATTTTCAAGCTTAAGGTTGAATGTTTTTTCATTCATAAAGAAATGAAATTATATCATAATGAAGATTTCAAACATGGTAGGAGGGATGAATTTTCTTTTTTTCCTAATAATACAAAAATGGTTTATAATTTAGTTTCTTTAGAGGTTATTTTTAACCACACACTTGTCACAATTTTAAGGCTATTATTTTTATGACACCTATTAGTGAGTGAAAGAGTTTGAGAATTGGGTGATTTTTTTTTTTTTTTGTATAAAATACTGTTAGAGTTACTTTGGGTAAAATTTGCAATAGTATACTTTAGGAAAAGTAAGAATATGGAATCAGGAAAATGCCATTTGGTAACTATTTCAGGATAATAAAAGAGATTGACCAGTAGTAAATGACACCTTTAAAATCTGCTGTATCATTACAGCTATGCAAGTTGAATTTTCAACAAGAAATTATACCAGAATTTTTCTTGTAGCAACCAGCAAGACTTTCCACAGAGGCTATTTTAAAATTAATGTGGATATCTCTACTGAGACAGGACACATTTTAGATCCTCCAACTGGATTCTATGTATTTGACAAATGGTTTGTACTCTGCAGCACTTCCTACCATTAGAGACTCTTCATGAAAAAGTTGGAAAAATGAACTTTTGGGATTACTAATAACATTATTTATGGAATTTAGCATTATTATAAAGTGAAGTCCATCCTAAAATTTGTGAATTTTGTAGACCTATCCCATACCAGTTTTTAATTTTTACACTGTTATTGCACATTCTCATAAGCATACTTGTTCACCAATTTTCCATATTTAAATTCAAATTCTCATATTACATTGTTACTGGAAAAAGTATGTGATACTATATGGATGTGCACATTACTGATTTATTGGCACTGGGTATGAATAAAACATTGGGAGATGCATTAGAGATGCATTTTACCTTCAAAATCTTAAGTGCCTAGTTTTGAATTTCATTCTCTGTTGCCCAAAGCTTTGCTAATTCCCATCAGTATTGTTGACATTAGATAGACTAGGGAGGAAACACTGTTTCTAAATACTGTTTTCTTCATTTGCATGCAGTTTTTATCACCATAATAACATTACCATAAGGTGAAAATTCTGACACCTGAGCAACTGGTAATGGTTCATCTATTAGTTAGCCTTCACTGAAAAGTTAACTCCTTCTCTCAAAACTCTAGCTTCTTTCTAGATACCCCACTCACACAGTTGGTAGAATACAAAATATTGTGTACATAAACTAGATTATCATTTGTGGTCTCTTTCTCTCTCTGTCCTCCTCCCTCCTTCCCTCCCTCTCTCTCCTCATAAATCTTTATACTAGTTCCTAAATGTATTTACTTAAGCCATTTTATTGTTACTACTAACCTTATTATCTTCTCTTCTAAATAAATAGCTTATTCTTCTAAACATTACTGTCCACTTAACAGATAAATCAATGCATGAAAAGTGTTAGTTTCACGTCAAAACAGTGGTGGTTTCTGTATTTGTCCATTTCTTTTACTTTATCAAAGTATTAAGGATCTTGATTGTTTGGGCTATTATAATTGCTTATAGCAAGTGAATTCATACAGCTCATACTATCCAATACACACAGAAGACCACATAAATAACAGTTTATATAAGGCTTTATCTCTAATCTGATGTAATTCGCCTGCTGAATAGCTGAGCCACTGCCCAGTGAAGGACCCCACACATCATTCTGAGAGCTAGTAGTAGCCTATGATCATAGCTATTAGGCTGCCTGTGGAAGCTGAGAATACCACTTCTGAGATTATGACATCTCTCTGGAAAAAATCTATATTGTTACAGTCTTTACAGCTCTGCACAATGGCATAACTATGTAACTTAAAATAGTTACTCTTTATTTGAATAAAACATTAAATTAATGTTAAATTGCATTCCCATGAAAGTATGTGTGACATCCATATTAATTCCAAATGAATTCATTATGACTAGTGCTGTTACAGTGTGTGCAAATAAGTTAACAATGGCATGATACTTAAAAAAAAGTTTATAATAAAATATAGTAAGAAATACAAATAATGTTATATAGTGTCCAAACTATTTTTTGTTGTTTTACAACAATTTTGTGCAATTCCTACTAAGTCCTAATAGCAAAGTTTCAATAACATATAATGTTTAGCATTAACAAAGTATCAATCATGGATGAAGTATCTTCTCAAAGCCTTGCTTTCAGGTAATAATGTGAAGACTCCCTTCACCCCACATACTCCAAACTTTTCTGAGCCTTTTAATTAAACTAGTGAAAACCTTCAATTCTTTTGGAGCTAAGACATCTTCTGACAGCAGATATCTGTCTTCCAGCCACATGACAGGCAGGAGATATGGCACATTAATGGACATTGCCATGTTTGCTTTGTCATTCTTTGGCTGCTGTTCTACAGCTTTTCTGAAATGAAATCCCAGTTCGGTCTTTGTTGCCTCATATGCTGCTGCATATGGAACTATATTCCATACATGTACTTGTTCAAGAGCAACATGGCCAAAAATGTTGATATCCCAGGTAGCTGTACTTACTAACAAAAAAGCAGATATCAGTGAGTCAAGATTCTCTTAATAAGTACGTGGGTCCCTTTCCTGAAAGTTTACCAAATCAATGCATGAGCAAGTCTTTTTGCTCAGTAACAGAATAAAAATTAATGAATGGATAGTATAAAAGCTTATAAAATAGTAAGTATAAAAATGCCAAGGGAAAAATAACATTTCTACACCCATTAGGTCAATATTCATTGAGCCCTACTATGTGCCAAACCCTACGGGCTAGGGTGTATTTGTTAACAAGGTCAGGTCAGCTCTCATTCATGGTACTTATGGCATAGTGAGGGTCCTGTTGACCTCTTAACCATCCTTTACTCAGCTCAGATACCACTTTTAATTATAAATAAGGTGATTGCATATATTCTGTACTATGTTAAAGTCTTTCAACATGGTTTTATTGAATTGTAATTTACAAACTATCAGGTGATTCTTAATTATATAAATTCATTTTTAAAACCATTTCTACTTAAGAGCAAGTATACACAACAAATTGTCTAAGAGGATGGTGTTACCCAATATTCGAAAACTCATGACTGTTAATTTTTATATTTACAATACATTTTGTTATTTAATATATTTTTTTTTCTGTTATTCTTTGCCCTAGATATTTTCAAGATATTCTTAAACCTTAAACAACTTTTAAGGTTTCAATGAGGCCTTGTTCAGCTCAGTTTCACTGTCTTCCATTCAAGTTAAAAATTGTGTTGGAGGGATTGAGGGCGTGAAATTTTATGTCCCCAAAGGCACACTATGTAAAACACTTACAAAAATGAAAAATGCTTATTTTAGTGGTCACATTAATATTAATCACTCACTTATGGATGGTACTGCTATGTCAGCATTTCATGTTTTATAGTTTCAAACCACTGCTTCTCTACTCATTTCTCCAGCCCCATTCTCAGCAAGTTTACTTCACAAAAATAAAGATCATATGTTACCATCACTGAGGGAGAAAATCTGAATTTTTACATCCTCCCATTTGCTTCTAAAGACACATATTCTCACAAAAACAAAAACACTTAAGTACCTCTAATCTTGATTACCTGTACATCTTCTGCGACTTTGCTCAGAAGTAATACTTATCCTGTATCCAGTCTCTTTTAACTGACATTCTAGAATTGGGATCACCAATAAATTATAAATAGGTGGGAAACAGTAGGTAAGTTGGTAAGGAGATAGCTATGTAGATGATAAAAGAAGCAACATAGCGGAGGAAATATGCACTTTAAGCTAGATTTTTCTGCATTACTATGAAGTTGAAATAAATGTTTAAAAATATGAAAAATAAAAATTATAAAATATGTAGATATTACCAAGTATTATCAAGTGTTTCTGTTGATACATATTAATATTTTATAATTTCTTTCCTAGAAAATAAACCAGGTTGATAATTAATATACCAATTCAATATAGTGTGATTTATGATATGTGCCACCAACTATGTGGTAAGGTTTATAGCAATTATTTTTATGTTGTATTAGGAAAGTTGCATTTTAGAATTTCTCTGATGACAGGGGCCAGAAAAAAATCACCACCCTCTGAAAAACATTACCAAAGAGAATAAACTGTACAACTTATTGGATATCTTGTTAAATGAGTTATTTCTGTGAAAATTTCAAATTACATGTGGTATCTTAGTGACATCACCATTGACCCTTTAAAATGAAACTAGCAGTTTAGCTGGTTAATTCTAAATTCTCAGTAGATCTATAGAATAAGCAAGAAATTAAGATAAAATGTAAATGCATTGTAATGAACTAGAAATACCAATAAATTAGCTGTCTCAATTAAGGTCTCTACTCCAGACTATATCCTACTGTATCCTTGAAAATATATTTACTCTTACAATGCTAAAATTTATTACTATATAATTTCTAAAATAAAGATTTCATATACACTATATTAATTACATACTTTATATAATAGCATATATTACATATATGATATTATAAATATATTAATAGATTACATGATATGGTTCTCAACTTTTAGTCTTTTTATACTTCTTACCTTAATGTGACACATCAGAAGTAGTCATACTAAGGTTGCCTCTTAGTGTAGTGACAAATGACTGTTCCACTCAAAGCCAAATAAAATAGCCAAGTAAAATTACCTGCAAAGTAGTGATTCCAACATTTGATATCAGTTCATGAGATATATTACTTTCATATTGATCAGTAAAGTTGCCAGTTTAGAAGATAAGTCATGTTCACAAAAGAAGACATTTACTGTCCCAAATTGCTTTCACACATCAGATTTGTGACACAGGTATATACTTCTTTATGATCCTCTAAAAGTTGGTGAATGGTTAAGAATCTTTCTTGAAGATGAAGTACTAGTTTTGAGAAGAAAAGGGAGGTTGATGAATTTAAAAACTTTAGAAAAGAGAAAAGAGAACTTAGAATGCTTCTCTTCTCCAGCTGATGAGGAGATACAAATTTTAGCTTCTATCAAGAGAAAGGCGGAAGACACAGTGGCATAGGCCATTTTTCATGAAGAATTTTTTGAGATATGGAGCATAAATAGAGTTCTGTGCAGTTTATTGTGGAAAGTACTGATAGTAATGCCAGATCAAGGTGTCCCTTCAAAGCCTGTGCTAAAAACTTCTATGAAAGAACCATACTAGAAGACTATGAACACAATATTTTGAAATGAATAAAAATGAATCATAAATGTATTTTGGCACATTGAACAATTGAGTAGCAATTGAAGTTTTGAAGTTATGAATCCATTTTTATCAATAATTTTATTTTTTGATACCTATTGACACTGTATGTGCACTTAACTGTTTAAATTATATCTATACATTTTAAAATATTAAATGAGAGCTACAGTGTTACAATAAAGAACATTAAAATAAAGATAATTGGATATTTGATTATATTTTTGGTACTTCATTTAAAATCTTTGCATATTGTAAATAAAGTGATATTTGATTTTACTAATGCCCTGTTTTGGGTATCAGATGTACAGATGTATTATGATTGTTTAATGAATGAACTCTAGAGTCGGTCTGCCTAGCTTAAAATCTCAACTTCAAGCGTTGATGTATAACAATGATTATTCAAAATTTTTCTGTGCCTGTATTTTCTTTCTGTGAAATATTGATTTTAATAATATTTTAGTATAAATATTTTTAGTACTTTAATAAGTTAGTACTGGGAGTTCCCTGATGGTGTAGTGGCTTAAGGCTTCAGTGCTGGCTCTGTTAGCGCTGCGGTCTGGGTTCAATTCCCAGTCAGGGAGCTATCCACATACCAAAAAGCAAAAAAAAAAAAAAAAAGTTAGTACTATTATTTAGTACAAAGTTGTTGTGAGGAAGAATAAGATGAAGTATATAAAGGGGTAGTAAAATACCTGGAAAATATTAATTGCTCAGAAAATGTTATAAGCAACCATATAGATTTTGCTCTGAGTAAAGTAAATCAGAAAACTTCCCATTTTTTACTATTCTGAAACAATTTAAGTATCTACAAAATTTTACATAGCGCTTAATTTCTTAGGATATTATGTAAATTAGTGCAGAAATTTATGACATCAATAAGGTAAGGATCCTACCCTCAAGAAAATCTAAATTTGGTTATTTCTGTTTATTAAAGAGGTAGAGGAATAAATATGTTAATGGCAGATTACAGTATATGACAGAATGTTTTTCAAATGTCAGAGTGTATGAGAAACATCATGAATCCAAAGAATAAACCTCTAAAGCTGCAATTATAATAGGAACCAAATTTTGTTTCCTTCTTATTGATACAAATTAGATTATTTTTCAATAGAGTACAATATCTAAGTGGAAATATTTTTACAACCCTATAAAAACATTCAAATGAAAACAGAAAAGATTGAACTCCTCAGGTAGACAGATAGTTCTTTCAACCTCCTTTTCTACCATCATTCTCCAGTCATCATTCTAATTTTCAGATTAGCATAACAGACCAGTTCCACCAGGTCACTTGAAATTATAGTGTTTAACTATAACATCACATACAAATACATATTGGTTTACTTGTGTATCAAAATTTTAATTTACACAATATTTTCCAAAGCAGTGTTCTGGAAAAGTAAGCCCTTTGAGATGTGTCCATAAAAAAGTGTTAAAATAAGCTTTGGCAATATTGCATTCAGTCTTCCCTCAGCCCCCAAAAAGTATGATATTCAGAGGCTTGTTATAACTTGTAAGTGTTCTCAAGTTCTTGGTTCAATGTATTAGTACTCCATTTTGCCCTAATGATAATTATTAACATATGAGTAGGTGTTCTGCAGATGCATAGGGCAATGCTCACACAGCTCCATTAGCATTACTGATGGATGTTTTATGAAGATAGATTTTCATCAAAGTGTTGATAAATGTTTTTGGTCTCTTGTACAATAAATTGAAAAATCATCTTGCTAAATATGTGAGTTTACCTAGGAATAATCATATTACCTGTGCTCATATACGAGGACTAACAATTAAGTTTGTGAACTTGCCACCATGTCCTTACGTTGGCAGCACTGTACAAACAACTCAGTAAGGTTTCATAACCTTGGTATATCTGTGTCTCACAGCTGTTAAGTGTGGCAGTATCTTGCTAAATAGTGTTCATTATTGTTGTTGCATACTTTTGTGTACTGGCAGAAGAATGTCAGAACTTGAATTAGAGCAATGAACAAATATTAAAGCATTAAATTTCTCATTAAACTTGGCAAGAGTGGAAGTGAAATCAGGAACGTGTTAGTCCATGAAGAAAATGGCAGTGTACAAATGGATTAAACATTTTTCTGAGAGGAGAGAAAGCATCACTGATGAAGAGAGCTCGGGGCAGTCAGGAAACAAGCAGAACTGATTAAAACATTTCAAAAATTCATCAAATGGTGTGTCAAAATCATCAGCTGACTGTGAGAAGCATAACAAACCAACTAAATATTGATAGAGAAACAGGAAAATCTTAACTGAAAATCTTGGCATGACAAAAGTATGTGCAAAAATGGTCCCAAAGGAACTCACTAATGAACAAAAAGTAAAGCAGAGTCAAAGTTTGCCAAGACCTTTTGGAGAGGTAAGATAATGTTTTGGGCCCCATTATCACTGGTGATGAAACATTGGTGTGCCAATACAACCTTGAAACGAACAGTGTAAATGCACAGTGAAAGTCAGACAATTCTCCACGACCAAAAACATTTTGTCAGTCCAAATCAAGAGTTAAAACAATGTTGCTAATCTTTTTTGATATCAAAGGGATTGTTCATTATGAATTTGTACCAATTGGACAGTCAACTAAGCTTACTACTTGTATTCGGAAGTGCTGAAAAGGCTGTGTGAAAATGTTCAATGAAAACAACCTGAACTTTTTGCCAACAACTCATGATTCTTGCATCACGAGAATGCACCAGCATCACGGCACTGTAGTGAGGGAGATTTTAGCCAGTACACAGATAACTGTATTGGAAGATCCTCCCTACTCACCTGATCTGGCTCCCAATGACTTTTTTCTGTACCCAAAGATAAAGGAAATATGGAAAGGAAGACATTTTGATGACATTCAGAACATCAAGAGTCATATAACGACAGCTCTGATGGCCATTTCAGAAAAAGAGTTCCAAAATTGCTTTGAAGGGTGGACAAGGTGCTGGTGTGGGTACATAGCTTCCCAAGGGGAGTACTTCGAAGGTGACCATAGTGATATCCAGCAATGAGATATGTAGCACATTTTTTGGATGAGTTCAGAAACTTAATTGTGAGACCTCATATATCATAGAATATATGCAAAGAGTCTTCCATTGCAAGATGTTAAGTTTTCAATTTGAAAATGAAAAAAATGCCCATCGGACTCTGAAGCATTCCTCTCAATCTTCCCTTCTGGTTCTCAGCTCTTTAGTTCCCCACCATGAATAGCTAGGTCAATCCCTCCATTCTGACAGTTTCTCAAGCAATTTAAAAGATGCAGAAATTTTAGTCAATAGGAGTCTTGCTCTCAGTAAGGCTTTAATGAAATGGTTCTCTGTGACTTGGCATCTTTTAGTTGAGTCATGATTTCAGCCTTTGGCTTTGCTTCTGAACTGTTTCCCACTCCCAATTAGGACTGAAGTCTAGTGCTTCAAGTAAGAGTTGATGTGTGTTCAGTTGTCTCAAGGTCAAAGCTTCTTCTAGGAATATATTTTTTTCATGCCCCTGTCAACTGAATTTCTGCTGCTTTTTTTCTAAGTAGCCCTATACTGAACTAGATCAGGGACATGACAGCCTACCACCTTGCTTGCAGCAGTATTCCTTTATGGATTTAAGATTTAATCTAAACATAAATAGCTGGAGTCATTGTTGACTGTAAATGGATTTCCAGGATTTCCTCTTCTCAGTTCCAGTGTGTTTAAATTCTGAACAGTGATAAATAATGAAGGTTGAACTGTGACTGAATTAGCCTAGCCAAGAGAACTCTATGGCTTAACTCTAATATGTGCTGCTGCTGTGACCTCTGCTGTGAGTCTCTAGTTGTTATGTTAATGTCTTTTCTACATCCTTTGTGATGTAGAAAGGAGACTGTGCCTTACACAACAAAATAATGCCAAATATCAGGTAAATTTAATGGCTTTTATTATTATTACCAAAATATAGCACTATATATAATATAATGTAATTATATATAATATGTAATTATAATCTTCAATATATAATGTTTATATAATTAAATCTTACAATATACTGTTAGGGAAAGTATAATTTATTGACTCAAAACAGAATAAAAACAAAACAAAACTTGTGCTTTCTGGAGGACAAACCAAAAAATAAATAAATAAATAAAACACTGACATGCAGATACAACTCATTTTAATTAATACATGTATTTTTCTCAACAGACATTATCATTTTAAGTAAATTGGAGGATGACTTCACCAGTTAAACAATAACATATGAAGCTTTTTAATACTTGATCCAAAGCATTTTGACATTCATATGCATGTACATATTGATTGATTAAAATATAAATTGCACAAGAAGTTTAATAAAAGAATAGTATTAAATTGAATGTCAGCATGAATTCTTAATAACTTGAAATATTTTATGGTTGTAATTATCTTTAAGTTCATGATATGAATTGTATTTTTGTGTGATCTCATTGTAAAAATGATTCACCTTGTAAATCCTATGCGTTTGTTTCATTAAATGATTTGAATAATATTTTTATCTTCCCATTCACAAGTAAAATCAACTTTAAAAACTACAGTGATAGGAATCATTATCCACAGGAAACTTTAGTTATATGTAGCAATGGAATAGATAATTTTTTCAAACTAATTTATAGCCTACAATGTTAAAATGTATAGCATCTGTGGATGAATTCTTGTAGTTATTCAAACTCCATCAAGTAATATGGTCTTTTTGAATGAAGGTCTATATATATATGAATTTTCCTAAAATTTCATTAAGTTCTTTAAGATAGTTGTAAATTTATGAAGTGAAGGACCACTGTTTTAGATAGTCTGGTTATTAAATAATACATTTCAGAATTGAACTACAGAAATATAGTCTTAGAGAATTACACTATCCTTGGTCATTGCTTCCCAAATTATGTACTGTGATCCCCAGAGTTGTCAAAATTGCTGGGCTGGTGCATGGTGTGATTTGAGGTCCGAGGCTGGTTGTCTGTGACTACAAATAGCCATGTCTAAGCTTCTTGGAGTATAGCCCATACAAAGCTACTTTGGACAACATGCTTCTTAGCCCCAGGTGGCTGGCTGGTAAGCCTATGACAACAGCTGTTCTGGGCTATTACGCTGAGTGCAAAGAGATAATACCTATACGGTGGTATATTAATGAACATCCCACTATCCCCTGTGGGCAGGGGTCCTGTATTGGTTGTCTATTCTTTCATACATAAATACAGCAAAATGTACCAACTTAGTACAACAAACACTTATTATTTCAAGCAGGCTCTGAGTGTCAGGAATCTAAGAGCATCTTAGTTCAGTGGTTCTGGCTCAGTCTCTCATGAGGTTGCAGTCAAGATGGCAACTTAATGCTTAAAGCCTGACAAGCTGGAGAATCAGCTTCTAAACTCAGTCATCTGGCTGTTGTCATGAAATTGTAGTTTCTCCCTACATAGGACTCTTCACATAGTAAGTGCTTTTAGAGAGAATGTGAATACAAGAGAGCAATGCCACACCTTTTATGACTTAGTCCTTGAGTCACTCATCACCGTCTCTGCCTCTCTAGAATTGCCACTCTTAATGATGTCAAATTACATAAGGATGTGAATACCAAGGTTGAGGAATCTTTGGAGGACATCCAATTTCCTAAGCTATTTGGACCAGCTTCAGCACATCACTAATTGGACCTCTGAACACTAATGGAGCTTCATTCTGATACCCCATACCCAGCAGAGAACTCAAATTATAGGAAAAACTATGAAAGTGCAAGTATACCAACATCCCATCTGCTCATAGAATACCCATGTTCTACAAAGACAAAGAGACTTCTCAGGCTTCCTCTGAGGTCAGGAAGGAAACAAAATAAAACAAAACAAAGCACAGCTCTTAACCACTCCCAGGGGAAATACAGGCTTCCTTTTCAGACACCCGCTTTCTTTTCTGACATGGTACCCTCTAGCTGAGTACCCTGCTATTTTACTCAAAGTCCTGCATCCTGGGAGAGACACACTGAATATGGCCCATTCCACTACAGAGAGGATGGGGGAAGGATGGTGTGCCTCATTCTTAGGCTCCCTCCACTTTGAGCTTCCAGGATCTCTTGGGTTTATTTCTTCAAAAATTTTCCTAAAGTCCCCTCTCCTTGTTAGGAAGCACCATTCACACATGTATGAGGGCACTTGTAGTTGTTTCACAAATCACTGCTGTTTTCCTAATTTTTAAATGAGTTTTTATTTCATTTTCTATAACTTTATTATTATGTATTCAAATTCACTATTTTTTCTGCATGATCTAATTTATTATTTAAAGAGCATATTTTTATTAAATATATTTTTAAATATCTAAAGTTTGATTATTTCCTATCTCTACAACATGTTTAGTCTTTCCATAACTTGGTTAAACAGAAAATATAGTTATAATAACAACTTTATGTCTTTATCTGAGGTATGTAAAAAATAAGTGTACTTTTTTATCATCTGTGTTGCCAAATTATAATTGGATTCACTGTTTTATTTTTTATAAAATTTGAGAAGTTTGGGGCAGTATTTCTTCAAATATTTTTCTAATCCAATCTCTTCTATTTCTTCCAAGAATCCAATGACACTGATATGAGAAGGTTTAGTTCTGTCCCACAGGTTCTTGAGTTTTGTTAATTTTTTAAATAAATTTTTTTTCTTTGTCCTTCAGGTTGGACAATTGCTATTGATATAATTTCAGGTTTACTAAATGCTTTAATTCTGCTCTTGAATTTCTGCCACTGAATTTTTTTTCAGATATTGTATTTCTTAATTCTAAAAGTTATGTTTCTTACTTGTAGTCTAGTTCTCTGCTAAGAGATTTTTTTATTCTATTCATTTCAAGCATGTTTACCTTTACTTCATGGAATACAATTATAATAGCTGCTCTATAGTATTGAATAATCCCTGCATCTCAGTCATCACAGAATTAATATCTATTCACTTTTCTCTTTGAGAATTGGTCACATTTTTATGGTTCTTATATGTAAAGGAATTTTTAAATTGTATCCTTGCCATTTTGAATAATATGTTTTATAGACTCTGGATCCTATAAAAACCTTCAGGATAATACTGATATTATTTCCTTAGCAGGG
This sequence comes from Lyroderma lyra, assembly GCA_004026885.1. Taxonomy (NCBI): domain Eukaryota; kingdom Metazoa; phylum Chordata; class Mammalia; order Chiroptera; family Megadermatidae; genus Lyroderma; species Lyroderma lyra. The sequence goes on along the minus strand of PVJL010001104.1, from coordinate 51,489 downwards.
GATAAAACTGGTTTAGTTCATACTTCACGTACAGTCTTACTTTCTGAAGGTGGCAAATCCAATGCCTATTCCGTTTTCAAAGCCTTGGTATGCTGCTTCAGGTCTCTCCTAAGCATATGCCATAAAGTGTTAAAATGGGACTTGGCCGGTGACTTATACTGTAGTTCTTTACTTAAAGTTTTAGCTAGGGTGCTTCTTCCTAAGAAGTCTGGAAGTAATCAAAAGCAGATAGATTGGCCAGAAAAATGGAGTTCCTCTCAGAACTTTTGCTACTCCACCCCTGTCCATTTGTCCTTCTGGTAACAACTAAAATCTCAGGAAAATACCTAACATAAATAAATAAAACAAAACAAAAATCCTTTTACATGCATAACTGAGCTCATGAGAAATTAAGGGAGATTTTCATTAGCTAAGAATAAAGAGGAAGTAATTATCTGAATTCATTAACTAATAAGAGGAACTATACCTTTCCCTTCTCCCACCAAACGTATTATAGATTCAGATCCTAGAAATCCCCAGGAGATTATTTAAAAGCCAAATGCCAGAGGGAGGACTTCAAAGACATTCAGAAATAGTAATCTTAGAAAATGTCACTTATTACCCATCTACTAGTCTCCATATTTATCCCTGAGAGTATCTGAAGACAAACTCTTAACCAAAACCTTAAGAAATTAATTGCTTCTTGATGCCAGTGACTTTTAAAATTTATTCACTGACATCATCTCTGTAAGCCAGAGATGCTTTTGGAGATGATACTGTTGAAATGGGTTTTCTAATTTCAACCAAGTTGTGTTGAAATTAGAAGGCACTTAACTATCAGGAGCAACATAAATGTGGCTACTGTGAAAGATAAATAAGGCCAGCAGAGCAATCAGAATACATGACCCACAAATATCTTATATGATTTCTGTAACTAAAAACTACTTGCCTGGGAGAGAGTTGCTTAATTTGATTCATCAAAATGGAATTTCTTGATATTCTCAAGTAATTCCAGAATAGATTCATTCAGTTAATATACAGGACTGAGTATATACCCTTGTCAAAGGACTATTTGACTCTTATTACTCCTTTCCCAGCTGCCCTGAATATATTTGACAGTCTTGGTAACCAAGACACTAGTGTTTTAGTGGTCAGTGTGGCAACAACAGGCAAGGCCTTAGGAACATGAAAGGTGTGAAATTAAAATTGAGTAACCACACATATTCCAGACCCTTGAAAGGCTACCATCTCAATGACACATGGACAAGAAAAGATTCCTCCTTCCTCTAGCAATAGATTCATATAAGATTCCAACAGATTCATAAAAGTTTGAGTTCCTACCCTTTTCAAAAATTTCCAGCATACTTCAAAAGATATGGTTTGCTACTGGGACAAAGAGACTTCACTCAATCTTGATGTTGGCATAGGGATGAGGGAGAGATGGGAGACTCGGAAGGAACATGTGACTCTATCCCAGTAAACAGGGAGGTATATGGCTCAACCAATCATACTCTGGTATTTTAGGTCTTCCCAGTGCTTTATAATGGGGACAAGAATATCTCTTTCATCCTTGAGAATCCCTTAACTCGGCAGCCCCAGCCATATTGTTTTCTGGTTCTGGATGCAAGGATGTGCAATCTTGTTGACTTGGACCACCAACTATTAGAACAGCAGTTTTTTGGTGTGTGTGTGTGTGTGTGTGTGTGTGTGTGTGTGTGTTTAGGAATATGATGTTAACCTAAGGCATTTGTTGGCTATATTGTCATTATAATATCTCATAACTATTCACCAAGTTTTCATGTAGGAGCTAGAGGAGTTTTTCAAGGCAGTGAGACTTACTACAAGAATTTATCTAACATTATGTCTATCAGTTTCTCATTCTGTAATACAACAGCCAACAAATTATGGCCTATAGGCTGACTACCTAATTTTGTAAATACAGTTTTATTGAAACACAGCCAAAACCATTCATTTTATGTACTGTCTATGGCTGTTTTTGCCCTAAAAGGACAGAGTTCAGTAATTGTAAGGGAAAGTATGAGGAAGGACCAAAAAAACCCCAGAATTTATTTATTAAAAACTGTGTATTTGTACATATTTAAATTTTAGTCACCTTCAAAGTACTCTTTGTTTGATGCAGTACATTTATGGAGATGCTTTTTCCATACTCAAAGCAATTTTTGAACTCTTAGGTTTTGATGTCTCTTTAGTGCTTTTATCAATTTTTGTTTCACCTCTTATATAACAGTGAAACATTTCCCTTTCAGGACTTTTTCTTCTGGAAAAGCAAAAAAAAAAAATTGTTTGGGGCTAGGTTGGGTGAATAAGGAGGGTAGAACATTGGGATCCTGCCAGTTTTGGTCAGAAACTTCTCAGCATTCAGCACACTGTGGGCAAGTGCATTGTCATGGTGGAAGAAGCAGTCATCTGTTAGTCACGACTCAGGATGTTTCTTCCACAAATCACGATGCAACCTTCTCAAAACTTCCAGATAAAAAGTTTGGTTGACAATTTGACCTGGAGGAACAAATTCCAAGTATACAACCCTTTCACATCAAAGAAACAGATTATCATTTTTTTTAGCTCCCCTTGTTTATGGCCCTTATAGAAAATATTTACTGACCCCTGCACTAGTGGGTCACCTTTAATGACCCACTGCAAAAACTCAAACAGTAATACTTGAAAACTAGTAAGTATCTGATCTATAGTTTGCCATGGGAGTTTTGTCTGTTTCAAGAAAATTTCTTCAACACAGCTACACCTCCTTCGTACCAGTCAGGACCTCCTGCAAAAAGCTCAGAATAGATCTCAGGTTGGCATTATAGACTACATGCTGCTCCTCACCACTGTTCTGTGTTCTAATTGCTGCAGCAGTGCTATTTTAAACATCTGTATGCATTGGTGCCAGTCTGAAATTATATAGATGATATAGGATAACATTACTAGTCCCCTTGTAGATACACTTGGGCTTGTTTCAATACACATGGACCAATATAAGCATTGTGATTATCAGTGCTAGCATGTTAAAACAAGCAATTCAGTGATCCATTGTAAAATTCCCCAATCACAGGGCAATTTTACTTTTTTGCTAAAAAAAAGACAGAACCAATAAAAAATAAAAAACTTCTAAATATAACAGCATATGGCCAACCATAAGCTCAACCTCTCTACAACAGAAATAACTCAACAATCCTTAATTAAAGCATGTGTTAACCACATTCACCAATGTAACTACATCATCTTTTGTTAGGTCTGCGGAGATGTGACAATGGTGCTTTCTTTCTCCACCAAACTCTAGTCTTAAAGTTTTCTGCTTCTTTAACAGGGATCAACTAAATGTGAAAACAGTTATCAGGTACTTCAAGTTGCCATTGTAGTATATCTCATTGAGAGCCTCTTTTTGTGTTAGTGCAATACTGACTCAAACCAAATTTTCTATTTTGATCCATTTAGCTAAATTCAGTAAGAAATTAAATTGGCCATCCACTCTGTGGAAGGTGCTAGAGTAGTTGCTTTGGAAAATGAAGAATTTATACTGCTCTCAAGATCTCACACTCTAGGGCACATCTTATATCACCACAGTTCCTGCTTTAGATTCTGTTATGTTTTTACTCCATGTTGCCCAATCAAGTTCTTCTATGCACAAACCTAGGCAAACTAAATTCTGTGTATTCCAATCTATTGTTTATCAGTTACAGACTTAGATGAGTTATGTCAGTAGTTTATACAAGTGCTTCTGTTAAAGCATTTACACTATTCCTAGTCTAAATAGCATATGAATATAGAGAATCTAATAATTCTTTTAGAACTGAAGTCCCTTGGGATAGTGTTCTTAACACACAAGAAATCACAGTTTAATTACATTTCCAACACATACTTAATAAGTATATGTGTAGAGGAAAGAATGGGAAGAGTAACAGGATTGGAGGATGACATTGGAGTTGTTTACAATGTACCAGAAAAATTACAACACAGTAATAACTCATGGCATAATTCAGAAATTTTCTAGGAAAATATTTATTGGAATGCCTGTCAGAAAAAAAATCATAGTAAGCATCATAATCAGATAGCAATGACAAAATATTGTGTATGAGAGGCTTCAACAGCAGAAATTTATTTCTCACAGTTTTGGAGGCTGGAAAGTCCAAGGTCAGGACGCCAGCACGGCCAATTCCGGGGAAGAGTTCTCTTCCTGGCTTGCAAATGGCAGCCTTCTCAGTGTGTTTTCTTATGATGAAGAAAGCTGTGGCATCTCTTCCTCTTTTTATAAGCGTTTTAGCCCTAATGGATTAGGGCTGCACTTTAGGACCTCATTTAAACTTTGTCAGTTCCTCACAGGTACTATCTCCAAATACAACATGTAAATTTGGGTGTGTGGGGAAGTTGGTGAGAAGGATATACACATTCAGTCCATAACAATAAGTAAAAAGCTATTGACACCAATAAGGATTCTTTGATTCTTAGAACTAAACAAAAAAAATTAACACTTCTTTAAAAGTGTTAATGGTTTAGGTATTTATTGTATGTGACTTTGGCTCTAATGGCTATCTATATTTGAGAAAAAAAAATCAAAAACAGAATTTTCAGTGATTATCTGGGTCCTTTGAGATCATTTACACATATATTTTTCCGGAAATAGCATAAAATTTGTATTTTGAACAGTTGCTGTGTTTAGACAAACTAACAAGTTGAGCAAGAATACACTCCAAACCATCATTATCTCTGCATTTAAAATTGCTTTGAGTCAACATTAATGCCAAGGAATGTAATTGAAAAACTTGAGTCTTGGATTGTTGAGAGGAATGACCAGATTTATCAGAATGGCAGATAAATATCTGGGGAAAGAGTGTTCCATATGGCCTTATAAAGACAGCAATAAAACAATAGTAGGAATTTGAAAAGATAAACTGAAATTATTTTTAAAAAAATGTGTAGCAAGTAAGGCTAAGAGATTATCCTTCCACTCATCCCTACTCTCTTTGTTAATTTTTTTCCATGAAAAATTCATTTCATTCTCTAGTTTTTCTTTTAGCTTGCTGCACTCAGACTGTTGCTGTTCAGTTCTAAGAAATGTTTATGCAGATTGTTCTACTATTTTAGAAGTGAACAAAAGCAGAAAAATGTTTTGTTGTTTCCTTAACCTGAGTTCAAATCAATATTAATTTGTAAGTTTCTTAAGTCCCATCTATCTAAGGAAATCATAAAACTCTAGCTTTCATAGACATCTCTGTTATTTTAATTCATAAAAATAATTGTCCTGTGGTTGTATTGTAACTCTTTATTCTGCATTTGATTGCTTTAATTTTCTTACATGCATAAGTGTCATTCACACTTCCTGTCTACACAATAGCCTAGCAACTGAAAATTACAAGGCCTTTTTATAATATTCTCTGATTACTTTCAAAATGATGGCACTCTCTGAAACCCAAAAGAAGACTGCTAGTAAGCCTTTCTTCCTTATTATAAATTTAGTTGGTGATCCTCCTAAGTAGTCAAGAACTTAGATTTGGAGTCCAAAAATATTAAACCTCCACTTATAAAAATACTCAGAACAGCAACAAAAAAACCAGTCAAAGAATAAGGTAGTTTGCAATCTAGGAGACAGTAATACCATTTCCTGGTTTCTGTATTTTTTAAAGATGGGTAATAAAATCAGTGCACTCTGACAGTCAGATTAAATCAGTCACAGCTATTGAATAATGTGCACAAAACTATATGCACAGTAGTCAAGATTGATTTTAAACAGCAACAAAAGAAACTATGTTTTGACATTAAGCTAATTCATCCTTAAGTATTAACTTACACATATTATTATCATAGAAGATGAGAGTATAGACTTGAAAGTGAAGATCACCATATATATGGCACATTCTTTGATTAACTGCCTAGAAAGTAGTATTGCCATAGATAAAATATGAGCCTTCTAGTTAAAGTTTAATTTTAGGTAAAACAACAAATAGTTTTAGTATAACTATGTTCCATGAAATATTCAGGACAGATTTATACAAAAAAAAAAATTGTTGCTTACCTGAAATTCAGATTTAACTAGGTTATCATATAGTTTTATTTTCTAAATGTAGCAAATCTATTACAGGGAGATTTGAGATGAATCATACAATAAGTTAACTGGTTATGTTGCCTACATTAGATGCTATATGTTGACTAACAAAGTAGTGGAAATAACTGTTACCTCTTTTTAAAATTGAAGCGTAACAATATTAACTGGGTACTTTAACCAGAAAATAATATATTAACAACTATGATTTATAAGTATATTTTCGAACTGTGATCTCTAAAATGTTTTATTTACATATTTTATATTTATTCACAAAGGGATAGCTTATCCTGTGGGAATATTTAATATATACAGCTGTACTTAAAATTATTCTTGTACTTGAGTAAAATAAAAATGCCGTTAAAGAGAATGTCATGATGGATTAGGAAGACAAGAACACAGTGGAGAACGGCAGTGCTTTCAGATCCGAAGTACAGAGTGAGACTGTCAGCAGTACAAGCTGCCCCAATGAGATGATGTAGTTGGATGTAGTTGGATAGTTCACAAAGCACATTAGTGAATGCAGAGTCATATCAAGGATTGAAATGAGGCAAGTTCTTGTTGTCATTTTTATTTCACCAGTAGAATATGTTTTCGACTTGTGAAAAGTGGAGCACAGACCCAGCAAACTAAACTCCTTTACTGAAATACAGGCAAGTGCAGGACAATCAATGGCAATCCCACGTTGAAGCTCATGCCTGATAATCAATGTGACTTAACCCTGATTTGGGGGGGAAATGCTTTTGAGGATAAGAATATCAACCCTGTGCACTCCCTGCCTTTCTGCTCAGGGTGACAATTAATTCTCATCAGTGATGATGTGGAGCCTACCCAAGTGAAGGACGTGCCAGAGTGATGTCATCCAGTGGAAGAGAAAGGGGTGGGAGCTGAGAGTAGTCAGTTCTGCTGCAGCAAATATGCTGTCTGCAAACACTAAGCAACATAGCAGTTGTCAGACATGCTCACTTTATAATGCTGGGTCAACAGTTTATTTGTGAGACTTGCATAATTTGTTCAACCTGTCAGCATCCTTCCTGTTATATGAGATGAAGTCTAAGGTCTTTCCAGCTCCTACCAACTCTGACTATGTCAATGGTAAGGACCCTTATGAACTAGAATATTCAGTTGCCTTATATGAATTGCTTAGGATTATGAGCATATAAGTACTGAAACTTTATTTCCTGGGATAGTATGTTAGGGGATGATACTCTGAATATTTCTAAGTCCCTACTCTATCTTTTACATACTAACTTTCAGTCATTTATGCAATTTGATCGGACCTTTGTCATGAGTTTTACAAGAGGATAGACACTTTTAAAACATTAGCAATACTTATCTGACTTAGCAACAGAGGTTTCTTTCAATAGAGTTATGCTAAAAATTAGATATACAAGAGTACATTTTCATTTCTTGGATTATATTGAACCATAGCCAAAATTAAAACCATTATTCAAGGATTCCACACTATCCTATTTCTGAAACCCTCAACTTAATACTCTGTATGGGATAGGAATGTAAGCGATGGACAGTAAATAAAACTCATGTTAGAGTGGGCAAAGTGTCTTGTGTCTGTGCCTATATTTAAAAATAGGAATAATAATTTACCAATCTCATAAGATTGTTGTGAATGCAATTGTAAACAATTAACATACATGTAGTAAGTACTCAATAAATAGTAGCTATTGTTACTATCATGACTGCTACTACTATTACCAAAATAATTATTTTTATTTATTTTTATTAGAAAGTTGGAAAGAACTTAAGTAAGCTTATTAGAAGTCAGTTCTACTTTACTTTTTCATGTCCACTGAATCCTCTAACACTGATACCAGTAAAATAAGACTTAAGCCAATTGGTGAAGAGAAAAGCTTTCCACTTTATAAATATTCATGAACTCTTTATAAAATATGAGGGCTGTCTGGAAAAAATTCCAGCCATAAATGCCGCTATTTTTTATATTACATGTCTGGATACTTTCTGGACTGCCCTCATATTAGCTAAGTGGAAGACATTAATGTAAAATGCTAGGTTCATTATGCAGATAATACCATATTAAATAAACTCTCTGTCTTGATTGTGTCTCATGATACAATTGTGATCATGAAAGAGTCTTCCTTTAGCCAGGAGAAGGCAATGAAACACCAAGTATTAAAAGTACCAGCTGAAAGTATTGTTAATTTTGAAAAAAAATCTCTTGAAAGACCTTACTGGTTCCAAATGTCTCCCGTACAAGAATTTCATGTTAACTGAAATTCTCATTATTAGACTAAATTCTTTGCAATATGATATTATTTCTAGAAGCTTTCATTAAAAGTAAGAGTATTAATATAGAACTATTAGATAGCCATTGGGAGTATGAAGGGCTTTGAAGATGAGGGAAATTTTCAGCATGAGAATGGAGACAGATCTAGAACACAAGAATTGAAATGAAAGAGGGGGGCACTGGGACTAATAAATAGCATGAAAATACTTAGACCACCAGGTAAATTGTAGAGAGAGTGGAGGTGAAGAGAGAATAAGAAAATGTATCCATGCTTAATTTGATTTAAAACCAAGTATCAACAACTTCTAAACCGTTACATCAAGAATGTACTTATTGGGGAAATGGAAATAATTTCAAGATCTATTTATATTAAAGAAAGGGGTCTGGAAACTCCTAACTGAAAAACATTGTGCTTTTTCCTTTCCAAACTGTAGGCATTTTGATACTTTCTCAAATTTATTGCTTTGGCTAAGACCTCTAGTACAATATTGAATAGGCACATGAATTTGGACTTCCTTTAACTTACTTGATCTTAGAAAATAGCTCTTAGCCCTTCACTATTAAGATATTAATTATGCATTTTTTTGTATCTTCTCTCTATCATAGAGTTTCTGTCTATTCCTAGTTTCTGAGTTTTTAAAATTATGAATGATGTTGAATTTTATCTAATATGATTTTCTACATCTATTAAGATGATCAAATTGTTTTAGAAATTCTTTTGTCAGTTTTATGGTGACTTACATTGATTGGTTTTCAGATGTCAGGCAAACCTACATTTCTGCAATAAACCTCATTTTGTTATAGTGTTATTATTCTTTTTATATATCACTGATTCAATTTGCTAATATTTTAAAAGATTTTGCCTTCATTTCCATGACAGTAGTCATTCATATGGTTTTTGGTAGAATTCACCACAGAAGCTTTTTGATCCCAGGGTTTCTGTATTGGAATGTTTTCTAACTACAATTTGAATCTCATTAGTAAATGTAGAGATATTAAAGTTATCTATTTTGGGGTGAATTTTATTAGTTTATGTCTTTTTGTTGCTATTTCCATCTCATCTAAGTTACCAAACATATCTGCATAAAATTGTAATTATTTCATTGATGTAGAATCTAATCTATAGCCTTATCCACTCTTTTATTCAAGATATTGGTAACGTGCATTAAAAATAGTAAAAATACAAAACAGTAAAAGTTCCTAAAGAAAAGGCTTAGAGACAAAATATAGCTTCAGATGAAGACAGGTTACAAATCTAATGTAATCTTCAAATGCCAGTAGGAAGAAATTTAAATTCAACTATAATAAGAGAAAGAAAATAATGTAGATAGCAGCAGAAATATTAATAAAATAAAGTAAAAAAAAGCAGCAGAGCCAAAATTTTGTTCTTTGAAGAGATTGATAAAATTAACTCTCAGTAAAATTGTTCAAGAAAGAATATGCAAGTTTATTTGAAAAAAAATCTCACTCATAACCCTACAGAATGAAAGGGATAATAAAAGATAATGAAGAATTTTATGTTGATTTTAAAGAATTATAATCCTATAAATCGTGTTCTAACCACAAAAATATTAAATTAGAAGTTGTTGAAAGTCAGCTAGAAATTCTTCAAATGCTTACATAAGTTATACAACACACTTCTAAATTTAAATATATATGATTATGCATAAAAATGTAAAGGAAATTAGAAAATATTTTAAATTTAAAACACATCAAATTTATGGTATATGGCTAAAAATAAGGCTTGCAGATAAATATATGGCATTAAGAATTTAGAAAAAGAGATAGATCTAAAATGAATTTTTAAATTTAACAGATTTTTCTTTTCCATTTTCTTGTGCAATTTGATTGGAATCAAATTTAATATTTTCTTTTTGGTGTCTTTGAGATGCAGAAACTTCTTTGTATGCCAATAGTTACTATGCCCATTGATTCTCAAGTATTTTGAATTATCTTTTCTCTGCAAATATGTACTTTTAAAATAGAAAAAGGCTACTAGCATCTTCTCATATCTTCCCTGACTTAATTCAGGTAACTGGACAACAAAAATACATCAAAAAACAATTCAGCCCAAATATTTCTGATAATACTCTCATGAGATATAGGAGCCCAAGAAAAGAGCAAAAAAGGCTGTATTGATCTTGATGTGTGTATCCTCCATAAATTATTTTTCATCAAACATCCTAGTTATCTAAAATACAGTTGCTTTCTCTAGATACTGAGGACTGTCCAGAAAGTATCCAGCCACGTAATAAGGAAAATAGAGGCATTTATGGCTGGATTTTTTTTCTGAACAGCCCTCATATATGTAATGTGATATTTATATGGTTCAACTTTGTTGCTCCCTCACATAGTAGACATTTTAGGTTTTGCTAGATTAAAGATACATATAGCAGTTCGTTATCCAATGACAGGCGAATGCCATCCAAAGTGTTCCATTTTAAATAATCAGATAAAATTAATTATTTGCTATTATACAATCTATTCACAATTGAGAATAGGTTTTAAATTGCACAGATACTAAGATTATTCATCATTATAAATAATTCCATCTGGCAGGGATTCATAGAAACCACTTCACACCATGACTCTTGATAAGTTGACTTTTCCTAACTGTGACATATCCTTTTATAACTGGATTCATAGAAACCACTTCACACCATGACTCTTGATGAGTTGAATTTCCCTAACTGTGACCTATCCTTTTATAACAGGAAATCTCAGGAGGTAGACTGTGTTCATAATTGAAAACATAATTGAAAACAAACTATCATACAATGTCACTTGGAAAGTCAAAGTTATAATTTGTACATTTATTGTACTAAAGTAAAATTAACCATGTACCAAATATATAGGTCTCAATATTAGTAGTATTTTAATAAGCCATGAGGAATGTCATTCAAGGAAAAAAAGAAAGTTGAAAATAATTTATTTTCTCAATATATTGTTTGGCTTATTTATAAAAAAATACCTTTGTTTCTGAAAATATTCACTCTATTCTATGGATTTTCTCTGGATGTTGAGTACCATTATTTTGTCTCTATATTTGTATAGTGTAGTCATTCAAAACACTATCTCTGATCAGAGTAAACATACTACTGTGACTTGAATACTACCTCTACCTCTTACTAAATATATGACCTTAAATAAGGATCTTAGCATCTTCTAGTCTGACAATATTAGCAATAGCATAAAATTACTATGAAGACTAACTTAGATCATGTGCGCTAAGTGCTAAATATCGTGGTACAATGAAGTGTACCACACTCAGTAATAAGGTCCTCATGCTAGCCTGGCAGTGAGTGATCCACTACCAAAACATCTTATCTCACCTCCATTCTCAGAACACATTAGGTACCAACTGCTATAGTTCAGATAGCATGTGTGTATGCATAACTCATTCAAATATATATATGAAGGATGTCTGGAAAGTATCCAGCTATGTAATATGAAAAATAGAGGCAGTTATGGCTAGATTGTTTCCAGACAACTCTTGTATATATGGTACTGAATACTGAAAATCCCAAAAGTAAGTGCAATAGTCTCCTGCTCCTAAGGCAACTCTTCCCAACTCTTACGGCAAAACTGTAATCGATTATTTGTTTTTTTGGCACTTATCCCTCTATTTCCAAATAAATTGTTTATATTATCTTATCTTGCTTTAATTTAGCATTCTTTTTGTTTGTTTGTTTTTCATAATCATTCTTTAGCACCTTCTTCTGTATCACTTCAATACTTTGATCACTGCGCGCACGCACATACACACACACACACACATGCACACACACACACACACACACACACACACACATATATGTATTCTTGCCCCCAGAAAAACATTTCTCTGTATCTATTGTATGTTTTGCAGGTTTTCAAACACATTTCTTACACTCTGATAAACAATACATCGATGCTCCAACAAATTCTAATTGTTATACACACTCCACAGTTCTCCGCACTCTTACTCCCTGTGACTGGGGCAGAGCTTTTTCTCAGGTATTTCGTTTATCACTCTTCTATATTAAAGACACTGTTTCCTGGTGCCCTTTCATTTATTTCTTGATTACTCCCTTATTTAGCTGTTTCAATTATCTAACAACCTCTTAAGAAAAGGCTTATATAAGAAAAAAATGTTTGTATTATTGCATGTCTGAATAATTTTTCTTTCTTTCCTCACACATGACTAAGAGTTGGCTGGGTATAATTTTAAGTTTAAAATCATTTGCATTAAAAATTTGGGATTATTCTCCTCTCAACTTAGAAACATTTTCCTCTGCTGAATGGTCCAAAATCATTCTGGTTCCTTGCTGTGACATTTTATTTTTTAAATTTCTATCTGAAAGCACTTAGGATTTTATTAATATCTTTGAATGTAATATTCAGATATTAAAAGATCATTTGCCTTGTGTGGTAATTGTTTTTAACCCATTCTTCTGTGCACTTGATGTGCCTTTTCTATCTCATAACCATGTCCATCAGTGTCTGGATATTTACCTATATATGTTTTCTCTTTTTTTTTTGTAATTTCTTTATTTCATTTATTTTTATTTTTCTATTTGTTTTGGAGTGTTCCCCCACTGCCCATTATTTGGAAATTTTCTATTAATATCTCTCCTATTTTCTATCACTCTTATTTTTATTATACTCTTAGAGATATTTTATTTTCTCAACTTTAACTCCCAAATGTTTGTTTTTTCTTCTTTCAGTTTATTGAGTACTACATAATGTTTGACTCTGTTTTGTCAAACTCTACTGAATCTTCAGTAGAGATGACAAAAACAACAAATCCCTGAATTCATGGAAGTGACACTCTGATTAGAAAAAGGGAAACTAAACAAAATAATTTTGTTATCTAATATCTAACAGCCATTGAGATGATACAATTTGTTGGCTATTATGGACATTTTACATAGAGTGGCAAGGGCTGAGCTCAATAAGAAGAAGCCTTTTAAGAGTAGATATTTGGAGTTCCCTGATGGTGTAGTGGCTTAAGGCTTTGGCTCTGGCGCTGTCAGTGCTGCGGCCTTGGTTCGATTCCCAGTCAGGGAGCTACCCACATACCAAAAAGCAAAAAAATAAAAAATAAAGAGTAGATATTGATTTTTAAGCTAAGCTTAAAATACTCTTTAAATATTAGGTAGATGTATACACACACACACACACACACACACATACATACATATACATGCTGTCTGGAAAGTATCCAGCCACATAATATAAAAAAAAAATAGAGGCATTTATAGCTGGACATTTTCCAAAAAGCCCTCATATATCAGAGAGAGAGAGAGTGTGTGGTTGTGTGTATGTGTATTTCAGGGCAAAGAACCAGCAAAATATATCTAAAAGTGAAATGTCAAGGAGAGTAAAAAAATACATCAAGAGTTCACATTTTTTTTTAATTTAAAAAGTATTTTTTTCTTTTCCAAAATGTTGAAAGTTAAAAAGAACACTATCCCTAACTTGACAGCAAGTAAAAGCAGGATAATCTGCAAAGCCATAACTTTTTTAAAAATCAATCAGAAAAATTGATGTTTCATATCAACAACTAGCCTCAAATCTAAGAAAACACCTGTAAAGAGAGGCTGTATTGAGCACTGCTTGTCTGTAGTGAAGTAGAAGAGGAATGCAAGTCTGACACACAAGCAGATAAGCACTATTTGGCAAAAACTTTTCATGAATTGCTAAAAGCCATGTGTGAGCTAGTTTGAGAATGTATGGGATGAAGTATGTTCCTCTCCAAATTCATGTGTTGAAGACCTAACCCCCCAGTGCCTCAGAATGTATCCAAAACTCAATTTTAACTTAAAGAGATTTTTAAGTTAAAATGAAGTTTTTAAGGTGGGTCTTATTTTATTATGACTATTGTCCTTAGAAGGAAATTTAGACACGAAGAAAGACACTAGGCACGTGCAGACACAGACAACCAGGTAAACACACAGCAGGAAGGCAGCCATATTCTGGCTAAGAAGAGGACTCAGAAGAAACCAAACCAGGCAACACCTTGATCTTAGACTTCTAGTCTTCAGAACTCTGAGAAAATTAATTTCTGCTGTTTAAACGCATGGCATCTTGTTCTGGCAACACTAGCAAACTAATAAAGTATGAAATCCCTGGGAACCTCAGGCACAAAAGGAATGTGTCCTCACAGGTTATTCAAGGCCGTTATTCAATGCTCACAAGAAAAACTTGATGCAAGATTGGAGACCCAAAAAGCCTCCCTCAGCATGCAGGCGAGAAAGAAATGAGTGGCTAGTGCACAGGCTTCACCCAGATCTTTCCCTAAGGAACACAGGCCTTAAACCAGAGGACACAGATGAAGAGCCATTGCAACTGGGTAAAGGGAAAGAAGGAACACCTCCATTTCTGGGGAAGGGCTGGAGACTTCATGGGCTCAGACCATTAGAAATCTTTGAAGTCACCTACCAACCAGGGATGGAAGGATCACTAAGAAAAAGTAATTAATAAGAGCAACTGTATATTCAATTACTTATATGTGGTTGGCATCAGGCATCCTTTTATAGACATTATCTAAATCTATAAAATAAATATGATTATCTCATTTACATATGAAAAATAGGTTTACAAGAGTTAACAACAATCTTGGGTTCACGCACCTAGAAAGTAGCAGTTTCTATTCAAACCTATCCTGCCTGATTCTAAAGCCAAGTTGTTTATACTACACCATTTTGCTTTTCAGTATACCTCTTATCTATCACCTTGAATCTATTTTTATTACTACACTCCATATATATCAAAAGATCCATAAAATCTTTTTGTTCCAAGAACTAATTGGAGGTCTTGAAAATCAGATAAATAGCATGAGGCATACGACTATAAGACATCTGTCCTCAAATAGCTTGCTTTCTGGTTGGCTGTTGAAACTAGCTCAAAACTTACCTTACTACCTTCCTCTCAAAGTTGATTAAACATATCCATCATTGTGAGAATATTCTTCATAAAATACAACTCTAATTCTGTAGCTACTTGAAGAGGTAATACCATGAATTGTTATGGAGATATAGACGATATAGTCTGGTAAAGATAATTTGTATAATCCTTTATCACTTAACTACTTGTGTGATCTTAAGCACAATATTTATTCTCTTTGTGTTTCTATATCCTCATATTTGAAGGAAGACAATAACATTATCTACCTTACAGTATACTTATGAAAGTCAAGTAAAACAGTTGACATAAAATACTCAGCTAAGGGGCTGGCTGATGTGAGTACTCAATATATAGTATCTATTATTTTATTACTGTAGATTCTAGCTTCCAGAGCCTTAGTTTCTGGCTTCTCCCTCTTTATTCTTTTACTTCACTCAGGTAGATGTCCATTCCTTACTAATCTGCTCCATCCTAGTCCCTAAAATTCCTATTTCTGATTGAGACAAAAAAAGAAAAAAAAAGTTACCAGCAACTACAGGCCTTTCCAACCACATGTGTACCATGTGATTGAACTTGGAAATGGAGTTGTTTCTTTTTTTTAAGTGTAGTTGGTATATAGTCTTATATTAGTTAGCTTCCAGTGTACAATATAGTGATCTGACATTTTTTCACCATACAATGTGATTGCCCACTAATTCTAGGAATCATCAGTCATATGTAAATTTACCAAAATAATATTGGCTATGTTCCCCTTCCCCATTTCATCGATCCCCACCCCCTTCCTTCTTATAACATCTCTTTGGTCTCTATTTCTGTGAGTCTAGTTTTGTTTCGTTATGTTTGTTTGTCTAGTTTTTTTTTTTTATATTCCACATATAAGTGAAACTATATGGTATTTGTCTTTCCATGCCTGACTTATTTCACTTAGCGTAATAACCTCTAGATCCGTCCATGTTGTCACAAATGGCAAGATTTCATTCTTTGTATTGCTGCATAATATTCCATTGTATGTATATATTACATCTTGTTTATTTATTCCTATTGATGGATACCTAGCTTGCTTCCATATCTGGACTATTGTAAATAATGCCACAATGAACGTAGAGGTGCATATATCTTTTCAAATTAGTGTTCTTATTTTCTTTGGATAAATACCCAATAGTGAAATTGCTGGGCCCTATGGTATTCTATTTTTAGTTTTGGGGGGGGGGGATTCTCTATACTGTTTTCCATAGGGGCTGCACCTGTGAGCAGTGGAAATAGAGTTTTGTCTGGAGTATCACAACTTAGAATATAATAAGAAAATCACAGTGGCCACTTTCCTTTCCTGTCAGCATACCTCGTTTCTTGTGCTCTATGGACAAATTATGAAAACCTGTGGTTGTGCATTATAAATTACTTCTCCCCCTGTCATACTCTGAACTGAAACTTCTGCCTTTATTTTTCAGTCGTAGTTCTGTCCCAATTACCATTTATGACCTCAGACTTCTCTAAAACTGAGATCTAGCTCAATTATCTTCCCCTCCGTTAGATCTGATCCTACTCCCTACAAATCATTTGTGTCTCTTGCTTTGTATGGACATGTTCCCCAAGGTTAGCTGAAATGGGGCCACCTCACAGAAATACCTATTAATTTATACTCACCAGTAAGTTTCAGTTAGTTCAGATGAATAATAGAAACAGTATTTATGATTTATGAATTGATGTAAACTCACTAATATCTAAATTTTAAATAAGAATTTATTTTCCCTTCGACTTTTCCTGCTATATCTATGTTTTATGTCCTCCTCTTGTTTTTCACACTTCATTTTTTTCCAGACCTTTTTCTATTCTTTATGTTATTTATTCCATTTTACTTCCTTATATTTCTCTTATCTACAAAGACCTCCCTATTGGCATTAAAAATATTCTTTAACAAGAGATGACTTACTTTTTATTTCTATGCTCTATTATCTTCTTTCCTGAAAAATGCACTCAGTAAATGTATTCTCACATGAATATTCTGTCACAAGAGAAACCTAGATCAAAGGTGCTATCTTTCATTTTCACTGGCCTTTCCCCCATTCTCCTATCTCTAGGGCTTCCTAGTATTCATGTTTTCTTTCCTATAGATCAGTAGCTACTTTTGTACAGAAATATTCATTGGGGAACCACTTGATCCTCTGTGAGTTTTTCACTACAGAATTAAATTTAAGGCAGTTGGGATAAATCACTGCTAAAAATATGTAGCTTATGAAAGGGAGACTCTAGTAACTGATGGCAAAACAACAAATCATTTTTCCCGGTTTTTACCTGCTTTTACTTTCCTGTTAAAAACTATTCGTACATTTGGAATTCTCTCTGTTGGAACCAATTCTAATGGAAACTTTTTTTGTTATTTAATTCCATTTTGGTTTCCTTTAAGATGTGTGTTTCTTTAAAGCCATGTAAGTCTACATTAAACAATTAAAGTTGATAATTGAGGCAGTTAGCTAAAAACTTTGTACACACACACACACACACACACACACACACACACAGAAAACTTGAAGGCAACAATCTACTCCTGAATATTGTGCTTAAAGCATCTTTTCAAGTGGCGAGCAGAAGCTTCATGTCTTAGGATTACTTCAATAAATTTTCATAGTCATCTTCAAATATAAGTTCTAGTTCAGCAAATAAGTCTCTACTTTATTCATTTGCTTTTGAAGAGAATAATAATTAAAGCTTAATGACTTGGTGACAATTATCATCATTGCTAATTTCCTCTACTGGCAGAGGTTAAAAACCAAGAAACAAGCCTTGCTCTTGCTCACTTCCCTGTATCAGCTGGAAGTAAGCATCCCTTTTTGTATGAAAATGCCCCTTATAATCACAGTAGCAAATTAACATTTTCATACTTGAAAATAATAAAAAATTATTATTGTTTTAATCTCACAATAAAATATGTCAATTTTATCAAATATATTTAACTTATTAAATATTTTAATTTATTATATTTTGCTTATAATATTCTGTTGACTTTTTTACCCCAATAAATTCATTCTAGGATGTTGATATTTAACTTCAGTTATATCCAAATACTGAATTTAACATTTGGTAGTCAGCTAAATGTACCTATATTCACAAGTGCTCATAAAACATGTTTAAGTATTACAGTAATCTGAAGCTTTCTTCCATGAATCTTCTGAAGATGATACAACTCCTAAAAAACACATTCAAGTGAATTACTAAATCCATCTAATGCTGACAAATGGGAACCTCAATACAGTTGTAATTCAGTAAGATGTGTTCTAAATATCATAATTCTTCGAAGTGGAAGTTAATATGGTTTCCACATTTTTAGTGCTACATTTACTAAACGTCTGTGAGCACAAATGTTATTTTTTTTTAGAGGTAGAAATATTTTCACAGGCTGCACTTCTAGAAAAGAAATCATATTTGGAAAGGTCTGAACATTTTTAAGGAATGTGGTATATATTTCCAAGGCTTCATTTTCCTACCAACAGTTCATGTGAGTAGTGGTTGTGTGTTTAACAGAGCTGACCCCACATTCAAGTGTTCTCTTCCAGCATGTAATACACAGCCCTTACTTTTCAAGTAGTTCTTTTAACTGGGTAATTCACAGTACAACAGTCACAATGACTAGTTCTTTCCTTTTATTAATTTCAAATTTTGTTCAGGCAAAATCATTAGTCATTTCATGATTTCATTCTGAACCATAAATGAAAAGTCATCTTTATCCATCTCATGTATTTAATATTGCACATCAATGATCACATTAATTTAACAGAAATCACTTTCCCAAATGTCCATAAAGCTTTCTTTGTTACCAGTACCTAATTGGATTTTAATTGGCAGAGACATAATCTTTTATCAATGTTATGCAAAAGAGGTTTTATAGTTAATACATTTGTCTAAATTTTAATGTAAATCATAAAATCCCCACAAAAACAAAACTAAACTATTAAAGAAAAAAAGCAAAAGAATAAAGAAGTAGTTTATGCTGGGCCACAGTAACAAAACAAACAGGAATGATCTTGATATTATTGAAATATATCTTGTTTACATCTGTCTTACATTATTGCAGAATTTAAAAATAAATAATATAATAACAATAATGGATATAATTATTGTATCAGGCAGGGTTCTCCAGAAAAACAGAATAGGATATAGATATAGATCATAGACAGAGATACAGATATAGACATAGATATAAATATAGATGTAGATATACACATACTTGTACACAGAGATTTATCTTAAGAAATGCCCATGCAGTTGTGGGGGTTGGCAAGTCCAAAACCCACAGGGCAGGCTGACAAGATGGAAACTCAAGCAGGATTTTTATGTTAGTTTTGAAAAGAATTCCTTCTAGCCTGGGAAACCTCACTTAAGGTGTTTAGCTGATTAGATGAGATCAACCCAATTATTGAGAGGAATCTCCCTTACTTAAAGTTACCTGATTATAAATATTAAACTCATCTGTAAAATATCTTCACAGCAGCATCCTGTTTAGTATTTGACTAAACAATTGGGTACCATAGTCTATTAAATAAAATTTACCTGTTTCAATGATATTATATCAATTACTATAAATCACATCCAAAGAAGAGAGAGAGTTTATTGGGTTACAGTAATAACTTTGTTTTCATGTAAATTAATATAGCTCACAATACATTTTAAATCATTCTTTTCACATGTATTACTCCCTTGGAGATTGTAAATGACTTCAAATAGAAAAATGATTTATCAAGGCATTATTAAATAAAATAAAATATTTTTCAAAACGTAGCCCTCAGTCCTGAGAAATCTGGAGAAAAATAAAATTTTCATGTTTATATCTATAGGCAGTCAACATTCAAGATGGGGATATATTTTCTATTAATAAGAGTTATATTTTAAACTATTCTGCTAATATGGAAAATATTAATTTTAAATAGATCAAAATTGCTTATCAATAAAGGACATATGTAGATAGATGATAAATGGAATATTTTTTCTTTGAGTGTTTCAGTGTTTTGTCTGAAATCATTTCTATGAAGACAGTGATATTAATAGTTAATTATGAAAATGTGTTAAATAATAGTGCTAGATCTTTTTTTCTAAAGTGTGGTAAAATGTGGCTTGAACCAGTTTTACAACCAACCCTAAGACTATTGCCAAGTTCCAACTTACCTAAATAAGAAAAGAGATTGTGAAAATAGGCTGTTGTATAATAGAAAGCCTTTGTTTAAAAAGAAATATAGGCTTGAAAAGGCATTTCCTGTCTTACAGGGAGCATAGGTCTTTTACTTTTTTACTTCTCTGTGTGAGGAAAGACAAATTGTACTTTCCTCCTCAAACCAAGTAAGGGACCAGCAAAGGTTACCTCTGAGTCATAGGAGGTGATTTGAGGTGATTGTCTGAAAGGAAACATCTTAACTCCTACATAGATTTCTGTAAACTACACAAATTTGTTAACTACTATCAAGGCAGAACACATGTAACTTCTTTTGAGTTGAAACATATATGATAAAGCTACCCTGGACAACAGAATGAAGAAAGAGGGCTACAGTTAGAGTGAACTGCATTTCATCAACAATCTGGAAATGGTAAATTTTTTCCATGTTCAAATGTATGAGAGCTGTCTAGAAAAACCCAGCCATAAATGCCTCTGTCTTCATATTACATGTAGCTGGATACTTTCTGGACAGCCCTCCTACACAATAGAAGATAGCTGGACTAGTCTCTTCTTGAGAAGATCCTTCACAAAATGATTGCCTGTTAGAGAGAAGAAACACCTACAGTATGATGCTATAGGTAAGCAACTGAGGGTGCATCATGAAAAGTTGACTAGAGAAAATAGTGCCCAAGTGCAGTTTCGAGTCCCAAGAGATAGAGAAGGTGCAGGCATGTGTTCAAAGATTTTATAAAAATGCACTGAGGAAGGAAAAAATTAGTGGTTGGACTCCTACCACACCAGATGACATCAAATAGCCTTCAGTGGTCCAGGAAGGACTGGAAACAACTCCTGCTACTTGTAGTGGTTTTTTGCCCCTTTACCTCTAAATGTTACTTCTCCGTGACTCTAGAAGGAACAGAAACAAGATGGTAGATAAGAGAGAAGAAGTAGAAGGGCACCGTGGAGCAAAGAAACAAATCATGCTTCTTATTCCACAGTGGAAATGTGGATCGGGCCTGCATGCTAGGAGAGAAACTTTGGATTGGAAAAAAGGTAGACATTCTTTATTATATATAGAGAAAACTGAATATAATTGTAACGTGCAAACATTTATTTATTTATTTATTTATTTATTTATTTATTTATTCATTCATTCATTCATTTATTATAAAACATTCATGACAATTTCAACAAAGCCACATACATTTTGATTCTGAGGAAACTCAGTCAAAATAATGGTGTTTTTTCAATAGCATATTAGGTATATTTTATTCCAGTGGGCATTAAAATACTTAAAAACAGATTATGTTAGCCTGTAACTGAACATGAGGCAAATTTTAGTTTTTTATACTGACAGTAGGTTAACACCATCATCTCAGCTTACCTGATTTTCTTATTGACCTATTCATGAGGAAATTCATCATGTTTGAATATAGTGTGCACTTTGATAGCATTGAGATATATTGCTTTGTAAGATTTTAAAATTTAAAGTATAAATAACTCATGTTTCTATCACAAAAGGATAACAAAACAAATATCAGCCATGTTACTATATTCATTATTCATAGTGATGCATCATTCATATCTTTGTAAATACTGCATAATTACATAAAAGTTAGTGTATAATACATACTTCATTCAGCTATGATTTTATATTTAACATAAAGACCTCAATTTAACCATGTTTTTCCTTGGTGGAGAAATAACTTTAGATTTATTTTGTATAAGCCCATGACCTACTCAGTTTATTTCTGAAAATGTATTTAGTGTAATTAGAAAAATTTAGTGATTTTATACATACACACACACACACACACACACACTCTCTCTCTCTCTCTCTCTCTCTCTCTCTCTCTCTCTCAGATCTGGCCTATCTCACTTTTGGTAGTAAGAATGAAGAGTGATACTATTAAAATAATGCCAGAAAATCAGGTATAAACTGGGATGCAAACTTAACTGTATGATCATCCTGGAGATATAGTACACTATATTAAAATTGATAGTACATAATTCATAATCAGTACTTTTCATAATTTTATTGCAACTGCTTATGTAATTTATATTTTGGTGTCTTCTAGGATTACTACTAACAGTATAAATGTGAACTCACTGATTTTGATTAAGCTACATGGAGAAAAACAAATGCAGAATAGAGAATAAAAAACAAATGTACAAATAAGAGAACTTACAATAGAAAATAATTACCAATCATAATTAATACCTAGAAATACCTAAATGGTATTACAATATGTAATGTGATACATTACATGTGATAGTTTCTTATATCCCAATATCTAATGTAAGAAATCTTATTTTTTCCTTCTAAATATTTCTCAAATCTTTGTCTCTTTAGTCTCAGTACCATCACATTATTCTCTTCTCTAATGACACACCAGGGCTTTCATCCTAGCCTTTCAACTGAATTCTCATGGGCAGATTCTCCCTTTCTACTACACTCTATGTAGTTCTCTCAGATGAATCTTCATAAAGCATTATTTTACTGCATCAATCATTGTTTTATTCATCAACTAGTTATTAACTGCTATGCTCTGTACTCATGAAGCAAACATTTTCTTGGCCTCACTGATGTTTCATTTCTACTGGAGAGACACAGTAAACAAATAATTGCCCAAATAAATACATAATTACTAACTTTGATGACTACTCTAAAGGAAATGCATAGAGTGCCATGAGAGAAGGGGGTCTATTTTGCATTGCAAAAATAGAAAAGGCTTTTCTGAGCAACCAATATTTATACTAAAACTTGAAGAACAGGGAGGAAAAACCCAGCCAGTGAAACAAAGGACAGATTGTTATATGTCTAGGAACTGATAGAGAAAGTGTCTGGTGCGTGTGAGAAACTCAGGAATGGCTGACTCCAAGATGACAGGGTGAGGAGATATTATCAGCTTTCTGGAGAGGAGGACAGACACTTGATCATATAGGGTCAGGGAAGCCACATTAGAGACGTTCTATTTTATACTAAGTGCAATGGGAAGATGACAAATTCTCTTAATAATCAGAGTGCAAAGAATGTAGTAGAGAAGTACAAGAAGGATGAAATAAAATTTAGAAAAATATTGTAGAAGTCAGGATGGAAAGTGATAGCAGATTTGATTAACAGTTTGAAAGTAAATGTATATTTGAAACTGATTTTTACCACAGAATTGACAAAATTATGAATTACTACCCTATAACTGAAAATAACACCCCTACTATACAACAAATCAAAACTTTTCTGCTTGACTTTGAAAACAATATATGATATAATTCTAACCTGCAGGTGAAAGGACAAAACAAATTTTGATTTCCATAATATACTACTACTCAAAGGGCGTTTTTGGACTATAAGTGTGGGGGTAGTTTTCCCACACCAAGCAGTTCTCCGATTTTCTGTGAACAACAATTAGATATTCTACAATTTAGTTTAATTCTTACACTGTCTACCTAGAGATAGTATCAGATCCTACAAATTACAGATTCCGTCCCATAAGACGACCTACTCCCACCTCATTTCAGATGCCACTTGAAAGTACAAGTTGTCACAAGTGCTTCTGACTGACCAGTTATAAATGTGAGGTTTCCATGACTCTCTCTTTAGGTTTGATAATTTGCTACAGCAGCTCACAGAATTCAGGAAAACCATTTACTTATTAGACTCCCCATTTATTATAAAGGTATACAACTAAGCAACAGCCAGGTGGAAGAAATATATAGATCAGCGTATGAGAGGAGGAGGCTAGAGCTTTTATGCTCTCAATGGGCGGGCCATCCTCCCAGACTTATATGTTCACTAACCCAGAAGTCCCCAGAACACCATAGTTTAGGATTTCTATTGAGGTTTCACTGTGTAGGCATGTTTTCTTAAATCATTAGCCATTGCTGTTTAAGTCAATCTTGAGCCTCTCTCTACTCCCTGGAGGTCAATGGGGTGGGACTGAAAGTTCAGTCCTCTAACCCAATAATCCCCAAACTTTTTGGCACTAGGGACCGATTTCATGGAAGACAATTTTTCCATGCACCACAGTAGGGTGGGGTGGGGGATGTTTTGGGGATGACTTCGGTGCATTGCATTTATTGTGCACTTTATTTCTATTATTATCATTACATTGTAATATATAATGAAATAATTATATATCTCACTTGTCACTATAAACTTGCCACCAGACGCAGCTTAATTGTTACTTGCCACTCACTAGTAGGATTTTTAGGTGAGTCTGCAAGCAACCGATCTATTGTTGTCTCTGTGCTGTCAAATTTCTCTGTTAATGTTAACCTGTAGTTGCAGCCACTCCCCAGTGCCAGCATCACCACCTCAGTTCCATCTCAGATCATCGGGCATTAGATTCTCATAAGAAGCCTGCAAGCTAGATCCCTTGCATGCATGGATCATAATAGGGTTTGTGCTCCTGTTAGCATCTAGTGCTGCCACTGATCTGACAGGAGGTGGAGCTCAGGTGGTACTACAAGCATTGGTGAATGGCCTGTCACTTACCTCCTGCTGTGCAGCCTAGTTCCCAACAGACCACAGACTGCTGTGGTCCTTGGCTGGGGTTTGGGTAACCCTGCTCTAAATATTACCATTTGCTTGGTTGTTCTAACAACCCCAATCTTGAGGCTATTCAGGAGCCCCTAGGCACTAGTCATCTCATTAGCATATAAAAAGACACTTACACTTTGGAGATACCAAGGATTTTAGGAACTGAGTCCCAGGAAGCAAGAGTGTATGTCTTATTATATCACAACAGGTCTGTTATTATTTTTTCATAGTTTTAACAATTTTTATCTACAGGTGGAGATTTCGGTCCTCCCCTGAAATTTTGCTTATTCTTTTCATCCAACGTGGAATATCTTTCCTCTTCTTTCTCTTAACCTTGTAACTAAATTCATTCTTTACAGTCCATCTGGAGCCTTTCTATCTCCCAAAAAGTTTTTTCCCCCATAAATTCTAAATACCACTATTGTAATTGTATGTAGCAAAGATAGAAAGCAGAACATTTTGTTACTCATTTATTCATCCATTCAACAAAAGGACTGCCAAGTTTAAAATAATTTCAGTTATTCAAATCTAGTATCAGTAAGAAATGTGATAGAATCTCATTCTCTAAGGTTCATTCCCACCATAAATGAGCTAGGAATGGCTGCATTTAAAATAGTTAAAATTCTATTATATTCCTTAAAAATTTATGAAGTTTATGTAACTGCACATGAACATAATTTCTTTAGCATGCATTCTGCTTTAATCCAAGCTGCCTGTGTTTAGCTATGAGTCACTTGCATTCTTTCCCCCAGATCCTCCTACCTGTATATCTATTCCTTTTAATCATTAAGTTCTTAGGACATTAGGTTCTGGTTAGGGTCAAATTCACAAAAGAATAAAGCTTCAGGTCTATCACCCATGACCCAGATACAGTAACCAAACCTCAAACTAGAATATGGTTTTAGTCAAACAAAGATAGCACCTTGGCCTCAGCTGTGTTTCAGCTCAGAACTCAGGAAAGTAGAAGGGCCCCACAGACCACATCTCCTAGAAACCAAAAGTTGTCTTAATTTAAGTGTGATATTTTGAGGATTCTTATCCTAACAGCCTAATCTTTATTGCAAAAGCTGCATTTCTCAAATTGAAAGACTTTCCTCTTGTTATTTTCTATAAAATTTATAGATACCCAATAATAACATCAGATATAATGTGGAAGAAAATAATTTGCCTCAGACAGAGATGTTGCAATAGATCTTCAAACATATTATTCTGCTAGTTTGCAGAAATTAATAATTGAAAAATCAGATTAATTAAATGGACAAATTTCTAAATAATTTAAATATATATAGGTGTTAACATTTTAGAAAAGGTCTTTACAAAATGGCATTGAACTGAATTTAAATGTAATTTTAAAAATAGAGCAGCATTTAGTAACTAATAGACAATGCAATGGAATATTATTCATCCATAAAATAGGAATTAAGTAATGATACATGCTACACTATGGATGAACCTTGAAAATATTGTGCTAAGTGAAAGTAGCCAGACACAAAGGATCATATATTGTATGTTCGTATGATTCTATTAAAATGACATGTCTAGAACAGGCAGGTCCGTAGAGACAGAAAGTAGGTTAGTGTTTGCCAGGGAATGGAGGAAGATGGGTTTTGGGAATAATGGGATTTCTTTTTAGAGTGATGGAAATTTTTGGAACTAAATGGTGGTGATGGTTGCACAACATTGTAAATATGATTATTAAAAACTACTTAATTGAATACTGTAAAATAGTTTAAAATGGTGAATTTTATTATGTGAATTTCATCCTGTTAAAAAAAATTTTTTTAATTCTTCCAAAAAATATAGGATAGCATTTAAAGTTATAAATTGATTGATTTATTACTCTGTACATTTTTTAATTTCTTACATTTATTAGTGGTCTTGGCATCAATAAAATTGGTGGGCTGATCATTAAATTCTACCATAAATAATAATAAATGCAATAAGAACTACATTTTTAGAAATCCTAATTTTAATCCAAGAAGTGAACTCTCAACTTTATTCCTTTGATTTGCTAGCCCTGTAAAATATGTAGGTACTTTAATTTATAATGAACATGGAAAGAAATAATTATGTATACTCAAATAACAGCTCTTGCTAAACTTGTGGCCAATGAACTAGAAATTGAACTTCAGCTGTAATGGCGTTAAGTTGTTTTATTGTTGTTGTTGTTGTCGTTGTTGTTGAGATTATAGTAGTTCCATTTTAGTGAAAAGCACGTTGAAAGAAGTTCTCTGGAACACTTGTTAAAGTTGTTTGCTAGAATAAATTACTATTGACAAATTTTTGTTCAGTGGAGTTTTGAATTTGATATCCTTAGTTTTAAGCTAAACGGACAGCCTCTTATCTCTCTAGATAAAGTAAAACACTTCGAGCAGGGTTCACTTGGACAGACATTACAGGTAATTAAATTTGTTAATTTACAAATAGGGATACTGAGACTGAGAGAGGAAGTCAGACTATAATCTAAATGCCCTAATCACGAATCCAATGGGAAATAACCCATCAGGAAAATGTCAGGGCTAGAGATAGAGTCTGAGTAAATCATAAAGAAAAAGAGGATTCCAAGGCACGAGCAGAGAAAAGAAAATACATGAAGACATGAAACCTGAGAATGAGAATGAACCCTCATATATGGGTGGAGAAGGAAGAGCAGGTAATCTGGAGAGAATTTTAAAATAATTGTGTCTATAGATTTCTGCAGTGTGAGCTTCTTCCTGAAAATATTTCTCAGGTCCTTTCTTTCCAGGTCTTAATTCCATGAGACTATTGGAAAAATGTAAGCTAATCAATTAATTAATTTCATTGTAGCTATTCAAAGATCACATCTTCGTCACAACATAATAGTGAGATTTACTCAGGACATTTCTATTCTTAATTAGAGAAGTGAAATACTATTATGTGTAATGAATTTATTCATAAAAATATTATGAGCTTATTATATAGTGGGCACTGTTTTGGGTTAGGTGGATCCAAAACCAACAAACAAATAAACAGATCTTGCATTCAAGAAACTGACATTTTAATAGAGAAAGAAACTAAAGTAATCAATAGTGGGATAATATGAAATAAAATAAACTTCTGACAAATTGAAATATTGTTTTTGGACTTAGCATAAAAAATTGAAATTAAAATATTTGAAATGTCGACAACTGAATAGAATTAAGTAAGAGTTTTAAAAAATCTTTTCTTTTTTCACAATTTATGAGTGCTTCCAACACTTCAATAATAACACATGGATCTTCAACATTACAACTCTTAACACCTGGTATATTTATTCAGTATAATTTTATAAATTGCATAGGTAGAAAGGCAACAGAATTAATCAATGACATGACCAGACTACTGAGTAATTAGAATGAGAATGTTAGAATTAGGTCATTAGCAGACTGCCTTTTTGTCTAATGACAAGGTATCCACTGCAATTACAAACAAAGAACAGAATAACATAATTCAGTAAAGGGCTGTGAGTAATCACACATAGTGTATATAGTGGAAAACCCTTCAAAGAAAAGGGACATGGCAAAGGTTATGACTGATAAATAATGTGGAATTTCTTTAGTTGACTCTTGTCATTAACTGAAGACAGCTACAAAGTTGCTCTGGCTTGAAACATTGCTGTTGATTGCTAACATTCTCCAAAGGATAGAATCATTTCCTGCCCAAGAAAGCTTACTGAGTATCACAGACTTCCACCAGTGATTGCAGAGGTGCTGTTTATTTTTAGTTATCCTCGGCAGATTCAATCTCCATTCTTTTATGCAATTCCGTGTGCCCTGGACCACATGATCTCCATGAACTGCATCAGTGGTTCCCTTGACTTCTGGTTGGCTCCTGCATTTTCTGGCCAAATGCATATACTTGTAATAGAGAGGGGGAAAGGGGGAAAGAAAAGGGTATTTTTTCCTATGCTCTAACTTTGCTGAGTAGACGGGGTGGGTGTGTTCCTTTTGTAAGAGGGCTGTCTCACACCTAGAGCCATTCATTTTGGTTTAATTAACTACTTCTTAGACTGGCCACTTCATGCTTAGAGGTGGTAATAGTTCCCCAGTAGTTCCTAGCCCTAGTGTCTCACTTTTCTTTTAACTTATATCCTCTCTCACATCTTTGGTTATAGCACTTCTCTGAACTCTTCTTAATAATGCAGTTTGAGTATTGCTATTTCTTTTCTGCCAGATCTCTGACTGGAAAATAGTTTCCTGCAATGACTTGTGATTAGCATGGTATAGATAAAGAAAATACTGGAGACTGGGAAATTTCTATGAATTCTAGTTTATACCCTATGTTTCTTTTTAACTAACTGTCTGATTATATTTATTTTGCTGTGTGTCAACTGTCTTCCTAGTTCTGACAAAAAAAAGTGCAACTTTGGAATGAAATAAGGAATAGAAAGCATTCCTTTGCCACTATAAAATATTTCAATGATTCTTTATATTATTAACATTTACTAAAGCAAGTATTTATATAGAAGCCATGGTCATTTACTAGAATTTCCCCAAATATTACATGTTATTCAAACTGTATTATTTTATTATGTAAACCAGAAACAAAGATAGCATCTCACCAAACTTATATTTCTTTTATGTAGAAACATAATTAGGGAGTTCCCTGGTGGTGTAGTGGCTTAAGGCTTTGGCACTGGCGCTGTCAACGCTGCAGCCTCGGTTCAATTCCTGACCAGGGAACTACCCACATACAAAAAAACAAACAAACAAAAAAACATAATTATTACTTAATTTACATGCCATGGTATAATTTTATTTACACCAAACTAAATAAAAAACTGTATTTGCAACTAAAATGTAATCAGAATACAGATTATTCATAGTTTATTTTATTTGTTAGCTTTAGTTTTTACCCACACATAATACTTGTATTTTCAAAAATATTTACAAATTGCTAATGGACAGCTATAAGTAGGAAAGATTAGGTCCTATATATAGTGGTTTAGAATAACTGAAATATAAACTAACTTAAATGTCTTAAGGAATATTTTAGCTCTCTCCTTTAAGAGGTTTTTTCAAATGTTCTATTAATATATTAATTAAAAAATTGGCATTTTATAAATTATCCATAATTAGAAATTTTTTGTCTTAAGTTTCATGAAAGCATCCTTGATAGTTTTCCATGCATGATCACATTTAAAGATTTTAACATAATAAAAGGCATTTTATTTAATTCAATCTTGACTGACAAATTAATTGGATCAAGTTAATTGAGATTAGGTCATGTTTCCTCTAAATCCTTAATAATATTTGTATAATTAGTTCTTAAACTTATTTGCAATTGCTTCTTGTCTCATCACAATTATTTTTTTCAAACATAATTTTATATAATCTATATACATGGTATATGTATTTTTTATCTATTATTATGTATGAAATTACCCCAAGACTTATTGGCTTAAAACAGCAAATATTCATTATCTCATAATATCTATGCCTTATGAATTGGAAGTGGTTTAGCTGAATGGCTGTAGCTCAAGGTTTCTCATGAAGTTGAAAAGTCCAGATATTGGCAGGGCTGCAGTCACCTGAAGGTCCAATTGGTGCTAGAACATCTACTTCCAAGCTCTCACAGTTCCTTCTTGCCTATTGGCAGCTACCATCATTCTGAAGCTTCCTAGATCAAATGGTCAAAGAGATAAAAAGAGGAAGGAGAGAGAAGCCATGTCAGAAGTGGTATACCATTCCTTCTGTCATATTCTACTGCTCATACAGATCACTGCTGACACAGTGTTGGAAGGGACAGCACAAAGGCATGAATATCAGGAAGTAGAGACCATCAGGCCATCTTGGAGGCTAGCTAACACAGTGTGTAATTTTTAAGTCAGCTAATATTTCTTCAGATATCAAGTAATGCAAATGCCAGTAGTTCTCAGGTGGGAAATAATGAAGCACATTGATATTTGAATTTGTATTTCCTTGACAATGGAGCAAAGGATCCTGAAATATAACAAAAAATAATATAAACAAAGGAATTCAATTAGAAAGCTGAAGTTAAATTGTGTTCTGTGTTCTTTTTAGTCTCAAGTGACAGTTAAAGGAATTATTCATTCTGAGACTAAGCTGATCTTAGATAAAGGACATAATTTGCTTCTGTCATCATCATTCTGCAGAAATGGTACAAAATCAATCTGAGTTAAATATTAAATAAATCTATAGGACCATTAACATTTGATTGAAAACTGTGTAAATTATGAATTATATGCCTTTTAGGTATGAAATTTTTACCCATTTTGTTTTACCCTGTGACTTTTTAAAGACCCATCATTTTTCTTTATTTATTAAAAAAAAAATAAGTTTAACTTTATCCACCAAAGTATACCCAAAGAAATGTCAAGAAATATAGATTTTTTACCTTAACACTTCTTCTCTCAGCGTGGCATTTGTTTTACTCTGATCACTGCTTGAATGCATATTATTGACCCTCCTCTTCTCATAGTCACTGATATGTTAACATAGTAAAAGAACTTTGCCTAAACTTTGACAAGTAACTTTAAATGATCAACAGGTTAATTAGTACAAGTAGGTAAGATTCTCTGTTGTCAAAAACTGGGTGTATTTTTTTATTCATGATGAAGCATTATTATTCTCAGTGGTTTATTATTATTTTCTAATACAAATATCAATGATAAAGTTATGATAAAGTCGTGTTCTCATTTCTTTCATAACCTAAAGATTTCCAGTAAGGTTGGTTTCAGGCTGAATTATACAATATGCAAAATTGCAGCACCTATTATTGAAATGTAACATTGAAGCACAACTCTGTGAGGTACTGGAAATATTCTGACAGCAGAGGAGATAGGAATTCCGAGAGATCACGTGTAAGGTCCAAATTTTTCTAGGTTTATGTTGTTTACTAGGAACTGGAACAAACTATAGGTGAGAGCAATAATGAAGATCATTTGATTGACTTAATGAAATATTTCAAGTGAATTTCTATTTTATTTAACACATCTGAAAATAAATGGTGCACATTTGTCAGGAAAGCATATTAAATCGTTTTCTCAATAACTAAGCAACTTTATTCTTTCATTCATTCATGCTTTCAGCATATATTTATTGAGTATTTTATGATAGGCATTCTAGGTACTTAATATAGTGTGAGTAGTATTTGAAATACCTATTTTCTCTTCTTAAGAACCACAGACTAATGGGAAATATACCAATAAACAAATAACAGAAGTGTAAAAGCTAAGCTGCTGAAAGAATATAAACTTGTTTCTATTATAGTTGATGAGCTAAAACAAGCAAATTTTGATATCAATAAGGCCATTTTCACTTGAGCAATGACATTTCCTCTGGGACCTGAAATATGAGAGAGGATACATAAGATCTAGGGTAAAAGCATGGTAAGAGCTGGGGACAGAGCGTTCTGGGCAGGGAGAGCAACCAGTGCAAAGACTGTAGTGTGTTATATGAATAGCTAAAGGGGCTGGAGTGCAATAAATGAAGGGGAGAATGGCATGACATGAACTTTGGCCTGGTGTCACAAGGACCAGGCCTTATTCAGGTTTGTAGTCCAGTACAGGTATATTAATTTGCAGGGCTACTGTTGCATATTACCACAAACTAGGTGATTAAAACAACACATATTTATTCTCACAATTCTCAAAGAAGTCTGAAATCAAGGTATCACACTTCCTCTAAAGGTACTATGGAAGCATCCTGTCCATACCTCTCTCTTAGCTTCTGATGACCGCTGGAGACCCTTGGCTTTCCTTGGCTTGTGCCTGCCCTCCAATCTCTGCCTCCATTGTTGTGTCACCTTCATGTCTGTCACCCTGCATCCAAAATCTCTTCTGAGGACACCAGTCATGGGATTTAGTATCCACCCTAAATCCAGAACAATCTCATTTAGAGAGCTTTAGCTTAATTACATCTGTAAAAAGACTTATTTATAAATGAGGTCATATTCACACATACAGGGAGTTAAGACTAGGACATAATCTTTTGGGTGGCACAATTACACCTGCAATAGTAGGGATTCCAAGTTATTAAAAGTAATAAGAGCAGCTTTTGAAAATTTAAAAGCAGAAAACTAAAATTACCCAGTGTAAATTTAATTAAAACAACCCCTTAGCTGCTATGTAGGAAAAAGTGGGACTGAGAAAGAAAAAAAAGAATCTGTTCAGGAAGCTGCTTTGACAGTGTAGACGAGGAATTGGATTGGTTCAAAACAGAGTGTACCAGTAGAAATTAAGAAAGGGTGTATAGGTTCAAGATACATTTTGGAGTTGAAATAGGTAGTTAGCAATGGAACTAATATTCTGTGTATCCGGCAAGGAAGAAGGAAGAACAGGAGAGGATTCCCACATTTCTGATTTGAACATCTCAGTGAATTCTACCAATGGAAATGGAGACCACAGGGATTTCTAATCTATAAGAATGCCTTTTTAATAAAAATATATTACTTTAGAGTTAATAATGGACTATAAAATTAATATTCAAGGGCTGTTGGAAAGTATGTAATGTAATCTTTTTCATGTAATATGAAAAATAGAGGCATTTATGGCTGGAGTTTTTCAGACAGGCCTCATAATTTCATTTACTTGAACTAGTTAACTGAAAAAAATAACCAAAACAGATCTAACATTCCAGGTGAGTAATATGTAATTTTTTAAAAAAATATGCAACTTCATTGCATATTTGCATTAAAAAAGCATAAAGTTACTAACTGACAAATGGGGTTTGGACAAAACAGGAATCATCTTTGGTCCTTAATTCAGAAAGAAAAATGGGTTGTTTCTCTTAGACCATAACAAAATAGTCAAGTTCTATTGATGTTTAATGTTTTAAGGAATTTAATATCCTATGTGAAAGATAATCATCTAGAGTTTTATGAAACTTTCATGCAGATAATAAATAGAAAGTCACATGCAAGTGGCAGCCAAGGGAAACCTTAAGCATATGAAAATTCTTCTCTCAAGATCCCAATGTAGCCATGAAAACTAAAAAATACACTTTCAGTCATTTTGCAGTAATAATAATCATATGTTTGTAAACATCTTTTATTCTTAAAACTAAAGAAGAGTCATTATGAAGTAATATTTAAAGAGAAAACTTAGAGAATCCTAAAAGAAGGAGGGGAAAAACAACTAATTACTTACAAGGGAGTGCTCATAAGACTATCAGCTGATTTCTTAACAGAAGGGAGTGGCAGAAAATACTCAAAGTGAGATAAACAAGGGCCTACAACCAAGACTATTCTACCAAGCAAGGCCATAGTTATTAGCACAGCATGGGATTGGCATAAAAATGGAGACATGGATCAAGGAAACAGAATAGAGAGCCCAGAAATAAATTCATGCTCATATGGTCATTTAATCTATGACAAAGGAAGCAAGAATATAACATTGTAAAGACAGTCTATTCAATAAGTGGTGCTGGGAAAACTGGACAGATCATGCAAAAAAAAAAAAAAATGAAACTGGACCACCTGCTTACTCCATATACAAGAATAAACTCAAAATGGGTTGAAGACATAAACATAATAAGATCCCAAACAATAAAACTCCTAGAAGAAACACAGGTGGTAAACTTTCAGATATTACCCTTAGTAATATTTTTACTGATATATCACCCCAGACAAGGGAAACAAAAGAGAAAATAAAATAATGGGACTACATCAAACAAATATTTTACAAAGCAAAGAAAATGATCAACAAAACAAAAAGACATTCTACTGAATGAGAGAAGATATTTACCAATGATACATCTAAGTGGTTAATATCTAAAACTTACTTTAAAAAACTCATACAACTTAACACCAAATAAACAATACAGTTAAAAAAAAATGGGCATAGGACCTGAATAGACCTTTCTCCAGAAAAGAACATACAGATTGCCAATAGACATATGAAAAGTTGTTCAATGTCACTATCATCAGAGGCATGAAAATAAAAGTAAATTAGGTATCACCTTACACATGTCAGGATGGCCATCATCAATACATCAACAAAAACATGTTGGTGAGGTTATGGAGAAAAGGGAACCTTTGTGCAATGTTGGTGGGATTACAAATTGGTGCAGTCTCTATGTAAAACCATATGGAGTTTCCTCAAAAAATTAAAAATATAACTATCATATGACCCAGCAGTTCCACTCATAGGTATTTCTCCAAAAAAATCCAATACTCATTCAAAAAGATATGTATACCTTTATGTTCACTGCGATGTTATTTACAATAGCCAGGGTTTAGAAACCACTGAAATGCCCATGAGAAGAGGATTGAATTAAGAAATTGTGATACATATAAGGAATGAAACCTTATCATTTGTGACAACATCAATAGACCTATAGGGTATTACGCAAAGTAACATAAGTGAGACTGAGAAACACAAATACATATGATCTCACTTATATGTGGAATCTAAAGAACAAAAAAACAAATGAAACAGAAACAGACCCATAGATACAGAGAACAAACTGATGGTTACTAGATGAAAGGGATGTTGGGAGGCTAGGTAAGAAGGGTAAAGGGATTAAGAGATACAAGTGAGTAGTTTAAAAAAAGAGTCATGGTGATGTCAACTACAGTATGGGGAGTATAGTCAATAATATTGTAAAAGCTATACATAGTGACAGATGGGTGCTAGACTTACCAGGGGAATAATAAATTATATAAATTATAAATTATGTAAATATCTAACCACTAAGTTGTACACTTAAAACTAATATGTGATAATATTGAATGTCAAGTATAATTTTATTTTTTTTAATTTTTTTTTGTTAAGTATAATTTTAAAATGATAGTCATGGAATATAAAATACAGCATAGGGAATATAGTCGATAATTTTTAATAACTGTACAGCATCAGATGGGTAATAGACTTATTGAGTTTATCACTTTTTTGAGATACACAGATGTCTAATCACTACTTTGTTTTGTACACCTGAAATCAATAATAAAAACAAAAAGAAAAGGGATAGACTAGAATGTGCCATTACAAAAATGCTTAGCCTGATACAGAAACATAAACCAAATCACACTGTTCCTACTTTAAAACAAGTAAGTCAGTGGTTTTATCCTCCTTAGTTGAGTAAGCTTAGCCAAGAGCAGTTCTCTGAATAAAGAAGAGCTGTCAGGCAGCAAAACTCAGAGGAGCTCCCAGTATGTGTACTGCCTCTGTAAGGAGGGCACCTACAACTCCCTCTGCCCCTTTATCTCATCAGTTCCCAAGTGGTGGAATGCATACCCCCAGGGGTACATGATGGACAGTTCAGGTGTATGCAAAAAATAATTAATGGTGAAAAAAACAAATGAAATAAATTTTTTAAAAAGTAAAACATTTTTTGGAAAAATAAATGTTAACTTTGAATTACCGCTAATGGAGAAACTTCAAAATTAGATCACATTAGGGAATGATGACTGGTGAGGGCGTGGCTGTGAACCCTTCCCCCAAACCACTCTTCTCCCTGTCGTTACCCACAGTATCAGAACAATCCATTTGCAGTATTTCTAGAACGTCCCTTAACATACAAATACATTCATAGCCAGACTGTTTGATCAGTTAGTTATTGACTGAGTAAAAGTAAGTGTGTTGTCTTTAATTGTAATTATTTTCAAGTAGTTTCTTTTATTTAATGTATAACATAGTTTCAGATAGTATTCTCAGTGATTTCTAAGGGTGTCAGTTATGGATCAGTGGTTGAAAACAAGAACTGTTAAAAAACCAAAATTTGATGTAGATTATAACCCGTCGCCAAGTACTTCTCAACCTGCGTCTGCAGTTATGAGTACACCCACACCAGGAGATAGTAAAAAGGTTCATGCCTCAGATACTAAACAGAAAAAAAGAAAATACTCTGAAGAGTATATTAAATATGGGTTTTCATTTGTAGGAGATGGTGACTCTCCTAAGCCTGTGTGTGTTTTGTGTGGGGAAATAATTATCCAATGGTTGCATGAAACTGTCCCTACTCATGCAACATTTAGAAACTAAACATCCTATGTGTTAAAACAAAGAAATACATTATTTTCACCACTTAGAAAAGTATCCAGCTGTTCTTTATACATGTCAAGTAACAAAGACAATGAGAATGCAGTTGAGGCTTCATATCAAATTGCTTCTCATATAGCTAAAAGTGGTAAAAACCACACCATAGCTGAAGATTTAATTCCCCTTGTATTAAAGATACCATTTTTTGTATGTTTGGGGAACATGTCCACAAAATCAATACTATCTCTTTTTCAAACAATACCATGTCTCAATGAATTCAGGAGATGTCTGATGATGTTAAAGTTGTTGTAGTAGATAGAATTCAGAAAAGTAAATTTTTTTTCCAAGTCCATAAAAGTGTAGATGTTGCTGATTTATCTATTCTGCTCATCTTTGTGAGGTACTTGGTAGAAAATGAAATTGAAGGAAACCTATTGCTTTGTTACCCATTAACAGAGCATACTGCAGGAGAAGATGTTTTTAATGCGATCAATGGTTATTCATTGAAAAGGACATTAGTTGGTCAAGTTGTTGTGGTGTATGCACTAATGGAGGCAAGCCTACGTCAGGTTGGCTTATAGGCCTCTGAAGCCAAATTAAAGAAGTAGCTGCCCATGTACGATGGAGTCACCACTGCATGCAAAGACAAAATTTTGCATCTGAGCCTCTTCCTAATGTTCTCGATGAGGCTGTAAAAGTTATTAATTTTATTAAGTCACAATCATGAAACTCCAGATTGCTTAAAACGCTGTGTGAAGAAATGAACAGCATTCAAGTACCTTACTTTTGCATACAGAGGGAAGGTGGCTTTCTCGTGGCAAAGTACTTTCAATGGATGTTTGAACTTAGACATGAAGTCTAGGTATTTTTTTGAAGACCCACATTTCCCTTTTTCTCCAATGTTTTAGGACAGTGACTGGCTTCAAAGTCTTACATATTTATCAGATATTTTTTCTAGAAACAAGCTAACTTGGGATTTCAAACAGCTCAGTCAATGTAACGAACTATATTCAAAGTTAACGAACACAATTGTTGGTAATTAAAACAATAGACTTTTGGAAAGGCGTGTATTGAAAGTGATCAGCTTGAAGTTTTTGAAATTCTGCATATCTTATCTGAGGAGGATTTGCACCTATCCTGAAACATGAAAGAGAATACTATAAATCACTTGGAAATTCTTCAAGTATCCTTTAATAAGTCCTTCCCTCAATGTGGAAAAGAAAACACCTGGATTGCAGATCCCCTCAATGAAGAATTCTTCAAAGAATCTAAACTATAATATCAATCAATGAAAAGGAGCAGTTAATCGAATCTTCAACTAATTCTTCTTTAAATTCTGATTTTAAAAGAAAGCATCTTATTACCTTCTGGGTAGATGTCAGTGAGGAATATGAACAGCCCAGTGAGAAGGCGCTCAAATACTTCTTGCCATTTACTAATATTGAACTAGTGGAGAGAACTTTTTTTTCTTACACCTTCATCAAAAATAAGTACCTCAACAAACTTAATGCAAGTCTGGATTTAAGATTGTATCTTGCATCTTTTAAGCCTAATTTTCAGAAACTAATTTCATCAAAGCAAGCTCAATGATCTCAATGTTTTTCAGTCAGCTAATAATCTGTGTAACACTTACTACAGACTTCTCAAATACCACAAATAAATATTATTATTATTAATAAAAGTTTGTTAAATATTTGATCATCATTATCAATATTTAACTTACAAATATTATAAAATTAAATCTGTGGTTTGTAGTTTTAGTGTAGTAATTTTTTTTCTTATTGTCTCATTTTCATTATTTTACATTAAGATAGGCACTGAACAAAAGTGTCAGTATTTAAAAACAGCTATTTTAAAAACAAGGGGTACAATTTATAGAAATGGGTTTAAAAGGAGTACACAAGTAGAAAAAGGTTGGGAACCACTGCTTTATGTGAAACCAAGGCAAATCCTATTAATTATATCTTATAGATATTTATTGATCTCATCTCATCTTATCTTTATGGTTCTGTCTTAAGTTAGGCTGTCTCTTGTACTCCTGCAAAAGCTTCTTAACTTATCTCATTGAGCTTTTCTCACTTTGTAGTCAATTATTTTCACAGAACACATTATTTTCTCCTCTTTCTTCCCCATTGTCTTAAGATCTTTGTTTTCACAGACTGCATTGTCTATATCATTGAGTCCTAAATACAGTATTATTTAAGCTTAAGAATTCCATGCCTCCAAGGTAAAACCCAATTTTTTTTTCAAATGTGTCTCCTGTCTTACATATTTTAACTTTATGAAGAATATTTAGTGTGTTTTCTTCCATCTCTAAAATTGCAGAGCTTTGCACAGCATTCAAATATATTTATTGAGGGCAATTAATCATAAAAATACAGTGGGAAAAGGATGGATTTTGACACCACTGATATCTAGGTTCAAATCACAACTAATTATTTTATGATCTTGGACAATCTAAACTGTTAAAAGTTTTCATAAGCAGCAACTTCTTTGGATACGAGATATGGACCCAAATTCGGCTACTGCATTGGCCATTTTGCCAAGATTCCCACATTATGTACTAGAATCTCCATTACAATGCTACATTTAAGAATTATGTTAAAAACTCCAAAAAGCAAACAGAAAAAAAGAACAAAAATGTTGGAAAATGGTTCATTTAATTTTAATGTGAACTTAATTAGGTGACTTTTAAAGATAACACTGTTGGGAAATCAAGTATTTTATAAAATAGCTTTTCCATGTATCATGTCCAACACTTAGTTTGACATGAGTTCACTGATAATTTTAAAAATGTATCTACTATAGATACTATTTTTATGCAAATTTTAGCTTTTCTTAGCACTAACAACATAAGAAACACCAGATAATTGTAAAGGAATTTCTTTGCACTACATTTATAAGCTAGCAGGTACTGTACTATCCCAATGGTATAACATACTGAGGAGCAGTCCTGATTTTTAAAATGGAGCAACATACAATGCAAGCATACCCAATTCCACTATTACCTACTTAGGTCCAGAACCTGAAGCAAAGTGAAGTGCTGTTCATTTAGCAGGAAGCAGCAAAATTTCCTCTCGCCTGCCTTTATTGCCTTCGGTGATGCATGACTCAGCACTTCCTTCAGAATACCTAATGTATACACTGGAGGCACTCAATTTACTTTTTGGAATTCTGGCTTGACTGGAAGAAAGATATGGTTCTAGGAACTTGATTATGCAACACATTTCAGAGTTGATTACTGCATCATTTTAACTTCACAGTTGCTTTTCTAAGCCCTGCAAATTGAACTAGGAATTTAAAGTCTAAACCTGAGAACATACTTGTCAACTGGAAACTCATGAAACCAGATTTTCAATTAATCACAATTGGACAAGACAGACTATCACAAGAGAAAAGATAAAGCTCAACAAAACAAAATAATAGATTGAGGCTGATATGTTATTTAAATAAATGTTTAAATCTGTTACAGTCTCTGGGAAGATGAAAGAAGAAAATAATGAGGTGCCAAAATATTTCAGTATGTTGCCCGGAGTCATCCCAGGCAACATACTGATATACTAACAAAAATAGCCAAAACTTTCTTAAACTTCAAAACATATTTTTCTTAAAGATATTCTGTTATTTTAGAAATTCACTGTTTTTATTCCAGTTATGATAAAGAACAGCTCAACTGTTTGGCTTTCCTAGCATTTCTGTCCTCTTTGTTCTCCCCTACAGTTAAGTTTCTGAAATCTTCTAGAAACTATATACATCTTCTACATCCTTAGTCCTCCTCAGGTATGTATATAATTCAGATTTTTGTCCTTACCAAAGTGATCAGCCTGATTTGATATGCTGGGGTTTTTTAATGTCTAAATAAATTTAGTACCAAACATACCAAATATAGTTTTCACTAATGGTGTTGTAGAGGAGGCAGAATTTTGCCTTAACCTTCTAAGGAGTTTTTCATCAGAGCCTGAAAATTAAATCGATATAAGACAATTTAACAGGGGGAAGGCATACAAATTTACTTGTTTTACTTCATACAGGAGCCCTCATAAGGAAATGAAAACCCAGAGAAGTGACAGATTCTAAGTATTTTATACTAGGCTGAACAAAGAGGCAATTCTGGAAAAGTAAAATATATGAAGACACTAAAGGAAGGTGAGAATTATTTTAACAAAGTCTGTTTGTACAGAATTCTAATTCTCTCAGCTTTGACTCCCAGTTCCATTTTTCAAGGTAGGAGGGAGGGAGAGATCTTTCACATGGGAGTTTTTATCTCTCATTTGCAGAAAGAAAGGGGACATCAGAACACCCCTCTTTTGTCTGCTGTGTTTTAAGTGCGTTTAGCTCAAAAGAATCCTTATGTCAAAGAGGTATGTTTGGGGGTGGCATCTTCTTCCACCCTTCAGTGTCATATAATATAGTAAACTTCGGTTGCATTTTCTGGTGACTGAATATGATAATCTGGGACCAGCTCAGTGTCTTAGCCTCCAAGTTAGTTGGATAAAATAGAGAACACCTCAACACATAAGTCTGTTTATACTACTGCAATAAAGTCAGGGAATTATTTGGCTACAGCATTTTCCCCCCCAGCAGATAATGAAAACTTGTAACTATTTTTCCGAACAGACCTTTCTACACATCATTTACTTTCTCAGATGCAAAGTTGACATCACTATGAAACATCCGTACAGCAGAGCAATATGTTCTGAATTACTTACAGAACTGTTAGAAGCTTGGCTCTTTCCCCTCATCATTTGCAGTAGCTGTCTACACAGTAACCAGCTATCATGTGCAGGCAGACAGCATAGTTACAATTAATGAGCTTGATCTTTCAGCAACTGCTTCAGACATTGCATCTAATTTTTAAGAGATGCTCTGTAAAATGCCACATTGTTAAAGTTTATAAACACTTGAAAATTCTTTGTAAAACAAAAAAGTTTTACATAGGCAATATTTTGAGTTCTTATAGGTAGAAAACTCCCAGACTGGTTTGATGGTATTTTTTAAATCATTAAAAACACAAAGACACTACATTCTTGATAAACTACAATTAATTCAAATGGTAAAAAGTCCTTTCCAGCAAGTGATGTTTTATTTGTTTTAATAATGATGAATTATTGATGCAATAACTGACATATTCAACTAGCTTCTGTTGACATTGGCAACTTCTGAATCCCTATTGAACTCATCATTATGGAAAATGACAAAACAACTTTCTTATATTCAAGAGGATGTAACAAACTTCAGCTGTCTGGGTGTGAACATGCCCAACTCTGGTAGATGGATGAGGAGTAGAGGAAGTGAAACATCCTTTATTTCTATTAAGAATTTGATCAACTGCCCTAAATATCCTTCCACGATAGGGTACTCCCAGACACTACTATCTGGAATGAATCTAGAAATGATAGAGATACTTGTATTAAATGAGTCTTCAAGAGCCAAAGGATGGGACTAATAAGAGACCAGTCTAGACAGCCCTGGAGGATGTGTGCTGTGAGGGTGGGTTTTGTTCTGCCATAATACACTTAGGTATTATGTCCAGCCTGCTGACTCTGGTAGTGCCCGTGCTGCTGGAGCTTTCACCATGGTGCACATCTGTGTTCAGCCTGCGTTAGGAATAACAAAAGTTCAGGTGACAGCAAGCACTTTGCTCCATGTCTGCTTGTCAGCCTCCTCCCTCATTCCCCACATATAAATCCTATACTCAATATGTACCCAGCGGTGCACTCATCTGAGATTTACTAAATCACTGTACTGCCAGAGTATCTCAGCACCACATGTGGCAGTAGTGGTGCATGTTCATGACCCCTTGAACAACTAGTGGTAGAATTAGAAAGAGGATTGGTATTTTCCAAGGTCTTTTTCCAAAGTGGCTGGACAATGTTAGCGGTTACCCAAACTATCAGTAGCAGTTATTTAAGAGCCTTCCATTTGTAGCCGTTGCTTTTTTTTTTTTTTGCCAATCCCTTTGTTGTGCAATTCACATGCATCTTCTATAAGTCCTCTTAGCCACACCCCTTCCTGAAACAAGATGAACTTCCTAAAATATAATGCAGATCTCTTAGATATTTTCATGTACCTTTAAGAGGAAGAGAATCAATATTCCCACATCAAGTTTCTGTACCTTGCTTCATTCCCAACATAGGCTTTAAAGGCTTTATGTGACTTTATGCATTTATCCATTCAAATATATTTATTGAGCACTTGCTTTGTGCCAGGCACATTTCCAGGTTCTGGAGATAGAGCAGTGATAAATTGGACAAAACTTCTGAGTCTTTAAAGCTTACACATTAGAGGAAAAGATAATCAACAAATATAAATAAGTATGTGTTAAATAGTGTTAAGTTTTGCAGTGAAAGCAGTATAGCAGGGAAAATATAGAAGCCAGAGAGGTTTAAATTAGATATGATCATCTGAAGTAAGTGAGGGATAGTTGAGGAAAGAACATTCCAAATCAAAGAAAATCAACTGGAAAGGTGGAAAAAAGTAAGCCTAAAATGATTAAGAAGCAAAGCTAATGAGGATGCAGTGGGGAGATGAGGAGGCCAGTGGTAAGAATGTAACAGGCAATTAGACATTAGCAAAGAAAGTAGGGCATCTGGCTTTTACACTGAATGAGATGGAAAGACATTACGAGTTTACAGAAGAAGAGTCACCTGGGTGTTTTATCGGAATCATCATGCCTTCTGTGTTGAGAATGATTATGACTGTTTGGACTGTTTTGGGGAGAGGAAGAAGAGGATGGGGGACAAAGTCATGAAAAACCAATAATGAGGATTTTGCAGTAACCCAGGTTTGAAAAGATGGACCAGGTGTTGGAAGTGTAGTAGAGAAAAATAGTCAAATTCCTGGTGTATTTTGAAGATAGAGAGAATGTAATTTACTGATGAACTTGTGGCTAGGATCACCTTAAGATTTTTCATCCAGGCCACTGACAGAAAGAATGGTGTTGCTATTAATTGAGATGGAGGAATTGCTGAAGGAGCTCTTTGATAGTGTGCCTACCAAGACATCATAGTGGGACCTATTTGTGCATTATATATACTTTATGGGAGCTATGTCCAGGAAATCAGAAGGTTGCAGAGTGGAGAAGTCATCAGTATATTGAATACATGGCTAGAACCTGAACTTTTCCCAATAAAAAGATAAAGTTAGCTTCAATAAAGGGTATCTTAAAGATGACCTATATTGGTGCTATTTT
The DNA here is from genome assembly GCA_004026885.1 of Lyroderma lyra. NCBI lineage: Eukaryota > Metazoa > Chordata > Mammalia > Chiroptera > Megadermatidae > Lyroderma > Lyroderma lyra. Next base: position 7,488 of record PVJL010001104.1, on the reverse strand, counting down.
AATATTTTTGAGATGCTATCAGGGCCACACTTATGTATGGAAATGATTATGATGTTCAATCAAATTTTAATTAGATTAATATTATACCAAATAATGGGGAAAAGAACATTATTTTCTAAATGTTGAAGGTATACATTATTTGTGCTATATTATATAATAGGATTAACTTCTATATTTTATCACTATGCAATATAAACAATACAGTTTAGCTATTTCAAAATTAATATAAACATCTTACATGCAGACTGATAACAATGAAATATGTTACTGTGTAGAAATTAAACTAGTAATATCTCAGTACAGGTGGAATAAATGTTTTTAAAAGATACCTATACTTTTAAATAGCAATTTTCAAGCAAACTACTTTAGAGTGATCAATTCCAAGGATATAGCATGTTAAAATGCTGTTTTATTAACTGTAGTTTATTTATAGGAATGTATGCTTATCTTACCACTTAAGTATATTTTGATGAGTATAAAATCATTTCAAGCAAAAGAAGTATGAAATTCTTAGATGACCACTATCCCAAGTACTTCAAGGATGATACCCAGTTGTTGTTTAGATTTACATATGGCTTAGGAGATAGTGTGTTCTTAAAGCATAATAAATAGTCAACTCTTAACCATAATGATGAAAGACCTTATTATGTAAATGAAGGCTAAAATTAATAATAACTAAAAAAAATCACCACTATTGCATACCTTTAGGAATAGACTACACAATTTACTATACAATTTACTCTTTTGGAGTAAATTCTTGCATGCTTTGATTATATGATTAATGCCAAGAATATACATTCATTAAAATTAATGACTCTAATGACCAAAAATAATAACAAAGTTAGGATGACCTTATGCTATTTTTATTTCAAAGGTCAACTACATTTTTTGAAAAGTTATTTATAAAGCCACATATTTAATAAACAATGCCTTCTGAGAATGTTTATAATCAGACATTATATTTGATCTCATTCTCCTTTAAATTAATTGAGCAAACACAGACAATAACAGCTCTATCATCAGCTCATTAAAATTTTCTGCCATTTTTGATTGGCCAGTCTATATCCATTCAATAATTTTGAGGTCACTTAATTTAAAAAGTTTGGTCCACATAATCTCATCTAATCTCTAATTCATGGCAAGACCACCCACATAGGCCTCTGCTCAACAAGATTATACAAAATATTTTTAAAAACAGGAAAAAGAAAAGGTGATTTGTTTTATTAGTTTTCCTCTGATAGCATATTCCAAGCAGAGTTTAAATAACACCATTGAAATCACCTAACGCCTTTGCCATTTGGGAATTTTTCCATATCTCTGCCAAGTTCCACATGAAATGTACTTTAGCCTTTCTAGCATGAAATTGAAAGGAGTTTGCTTTTCCTGACTCTTCCACAATTTTACAATGTGACTTTTGCCCCTTTTTTGATTTATCAGTGGAATTCCTGACCTAATGAAATTTACTTTTGTTTTTTGTATACCTTCTTCCCTGTGGCATCCATACTTCAAAAGGACAAGCACAGTTTTGAAACATGCCTGTACCTTTGGGCCATAATAATATAAAGCAGCTAAATCTTATTTTTCAGTCCACCTTGCACTTAAATCTAACAGCTTTCATAATAGTCAGTTACCCTCATGGGTAAGCAAAGCTAATGGGCATGGAGGTCAGCAATGTTTCTGTGATAGATTTCGTTTTATTAGCCTCAGATATGCTTGTTCTTTATGCGATTTCTTTAAGGGCTTATAAATTAATTTCTGGCCATGAGGAACCTCCCTCTCTTTATATTAAATCTCATTGTCTTCCTAAAAGTAAATAAATACTTAAAGTATGTTTTCTACATTTTATTATAAATTTTATTAAGATCCATCATTATTTCCATCAAGAAAATATGTTTTATCACACTGATTCATACTTGTGTCAAATTGTTCCTTAAACCTATTAGACAGGTCCTGTGAATGGGCAGAACGTAACAAGTTGTTGGAAACTTAAAGACTAGTGGAATGACTACCTGCATATGTAACTAACTGGGGAACATTTTTCATCTTTTTTTAAAATTTTCTATTAAGTAGTAAATAATAATAATAGTACAATCCTAAACAATAAAAAATGGGTTTATAAATGCAAATGAGAATGTCTTGGTGAAGCTTTTTTTTTTTTTTTTTAACTCCTAAGAATACAGCAGTTAATTGACATCTTCATGGCTCATGACTCAAAAATACACATTTCAGCTCTCTGACTTCAGGGACAGGCTTCCACGGAATGTGCTCAATAAAAGTTTTTGTTTATGAATTCAGATTTATGGCATAAGCTTTTATAGGTCCACTGCTTAATTTTGTTTTGTTTTTTTTTTTTTTGTTTTTTTTTTTTTGCTTTTTGGTATGTGGGTAGCTCCCTGGCCGGGAATCGAACCCAGGCCGCAGCACTGACAGCGCCAGCGCCAAAGCCTTAAGCCACTGCACCACCAGGGAACTACCTTAATCTTGTTTAAGGTTACAACCTCCACCACTTTCCTAAATGATTCTTGAAAATTGTTTGTTTCAAAATGCATTTTGAGATATAAAAATATATTTTGGATTTCTCATGTATTTCTTGGGGGCCTCCAATGTTCCTATAGAAACTAACATTCAGCTGTCATTATTATAATTAAATCTTTGTGGGAATTGGGTCATATTTTTAACCTTATTTGAAGTCACATATGCCTCAAAAATATTCTAAATTTTCTACAGAGAAACACTTAAAACTATATGAGCAAAGGAGATACAAGCAATTAAAACTAATTTAGGAGGAAATGCAAAAACAAACTCTTATCCTGTTAACAACAAAACTAATTCTGTCACAAATTTTTTTTTACGTTTAGAAAAAGCTGGAATGTATAAACAAAATTAGATTACAGCATATAATCTTTTAAAAGCAATCTAGGAAATAAGTTTTATTGCTGACCTTCACATAACATGTATACATCATATAAAATATATAATAAAACTGAAAGTAATATTGGTATAAGATAGACTTAAAAATAAAGCAGAATTTTTTCAGAAACTACTTGCTTGATTTAAGTTTGCATATTCCAGATTTCATGTGGTATTGGGCAAACACCTAAATATGGTTTATGTATCAATAAAATGAAACACTGCATCATTTACAAAAGTCAAACATCAGATGATGACCTCATTTTAAAGGACCAATCATTTCACAGCTGTAAAAGAGATACTACTGATTATTGATGATGATTTTATTCCTCTTTGAAAACAAACTCATTCATTACCCTATGTTAATGTGCCAGGGTAAAGCAGACTTAGATAATTACACTGTGAGTATTTTATCCTTCAGTTATTAAATTTGTTTCTGCCTCCCTACACACTAATGTTAGAGGTTAATAGCAATGCTCTGTTATATCCAGTGCCTTACTTCACTTAATGCAGTGATGCATGGCTTTCATTAAAGCATGGAGCAAAAGGAATTGCAGAAAAAATTATCATCTAAATTTAGGGCAAAATAGCCTTCCAAAAAATAAATAGTGTTAACAATCTATGTCCAATTTAGCTAGGTATACCATGTAGTTGTAAAATAAACTGTTTTGAATATTATCACATAAAAGAGAACATTAAATCATTCTACAATATTTCCAAAGTTCTTTCTCTAATATTGCTTATGATACATTAGCATCTATTAATAAAAATATCAAATAGAAAAAACACATTCTACTACCATCCAATATACTCTGGAGTTTTACTTTTGCCATTCTAATCAAGTATGTTCCTCAGTAAAATAGTTACTAGAATGATACTGAAATAAAAGAGCATAGAATTGGCTATATATACTTTTTAAAATCCTATTTTACATATATTATTAGTCTTTATAGAGTACTAACTCTATTCTTGTATATACCAAATGAATAAAATATTATCTTTTCTTTCTGTCTTAAAGTAGGGGTGAGGGGAGTTTTACATTTTATTGTTAATGTACAATAGCTCAATTATCCAGCATGTTTAGAAAATGCAATGCTTTGTAGATTCAGAGATACAATGTAATTTATGCCTTTAATGACAGAAGCTTTACTATTCTGACCTTGACTCTGAGCTCTATTTGTGTCACATCTCTGTTCATCTTGATTGCATGTTATTATCGCGGTTTTCACAATTACATTAGTCGTGAAAGCTTCCTTATGTGAAATCTCATGTAAATATTTACAAGTGAAGTATGTAATAGTAGAGCACTCTGAAGGTAGTTGTCCTCTCACCTACAGGCACCCACTTCTCTGTTTCTATCACTGCATTACTTTTGCCTGTTTTTGAAATTCATAGAGTCATATGTTATAAACTCATCATAATGCTTCTGAAATTCATCTATTTTGGTGAGTCTAACAACAGTGGATTTTATTTTATTGCCAACTAGTATTAATGAGTACATGAATATACCAAAGTATAATTTCAACGATGAACAAATACAGGTTTTCAAATTTTTAACTCTCATGAACAAAGCTGGTATAAGCATTCTTGACTCTTCCTATGAAAGTTGGTTTTTATTACTCTTGGGTAAAAACTTAAAGATGGAATTACTAGGTCCTTTATTTGACCTGTATGAGGAAGTGGCAAACTTTTTCCCAAGTGGTTGTACTATTTTATATTCCACCAGAGAAGTATTTTAGTTGTTCAATCCTTGCTAATAGTTGGTTGTGTATTTTTTTAATTAAAGCCATAACAATAGCTGTGTTTTGTGGTGTTTGCCAGTTTCTGTGGCATAAATTCTCCTATCATCTGTTATTTCAAGTGACTCAAGATGTATAGTCTGCTCTTGTGAGCCACTGTAAATCGGCTTCAGCACACCATAGTAACCATGACAAGTAAGTGCATAATTAAGGACTAAAGTGCTTTGCATAGCTGTATGTGCACTTGTTATTTGACCCAAAGAATAAAAAAGACAATAATGAAGTGTCAAGTTGCTTTCTCAAGGTCATTTTTAAATAAAATTGGCATTTTTTTTTTTAGGTTTTGGTGTGTGAAAGTGAACAACATAAAGACTACCAGTACTGTTTGCTGCTACTGCAGTGATTCATGCTAAAAAGACAGTAGTTTTAACTGTCATTGTTTTTTCAGTATCTGGGCAAATGCCAACAAAAGAAAAAAGGCAAATCTTACTATTCTTAGGAAAATAGCTTTGACCTCAGATCTCTTGAAAAGCACTTGAGGATTTCTACATGTCCATGGACCACATTTTGCCAACAATGTATCTAATTTTATTGGAAATATATTATCCTGAGTTTTACAACTTCTTTTAGTTTCTCTCTTTAGAAATTATTGAAACTTTCAGGAAATCAAAGAAGGAGAGAGATGATTGATATAAAAATGAAGTCAATATAATTGTACATATTTCACTTTTCTGTAACTTTTATAAACTTAATAGAACACTTTGTTTTATATAAGTATTATTAATACAATAATTGCTAAAAAATCAAAGTTAATCAAATCTTAGTACCCGCTATATATCTTTTAATTTTTAATATGGTTTCATTTGAGGTTTATAGAGTACTCATGAATCATTGTACATACCAATATAAAAGTTAAATCTGCAATATAAATGCAAAAAGAAATTAATGACAAAATATACTTTAACAGACTATGAAAAAGCAAAAATTAGGGAGTTCCCTGATGGTGTAGTGGCTTAAGGCTTCGGCGCTGGCGCTGTCAGTGCTGCGGCCTGGGTTCGATTCCCAGCCAGGGAGCTACCCACATACCAAGAAGCGCAAAAAAACAAACAAACAAACAAACAAACAAAAAATCCCTGAAAAGAAAAAAAAATTATACATAAGGAAAATTATAGACTGAAAATTATGGCTAAATATACAGTGTCTTTAGAGAGACATCGATTTTCATGCAAAATACAACAATCATGTATAATAAACAGCAAATAGAGCAGATGTAAGCATGGCAAATGGTAAATAATGAAACTTTTTTAGCTACATTATTTGTCATATAAAATTTATTACCTTAGAAAAGAAATAGAGGGGCTAGGAAAGGAGGGAGGGGTAGTCAAATAGATGGTGATGGAGTGAGAACTGACTCTGCCTGGTGAACACATAATGCAACACATAGATAATGCATTGTACACCTGGAATCTAAGTAATTTTTGCTAACAAATGTCACTCCACTAAGTTGAACAATTAAAAAACAGAAATAAAATTACAATCTAACAATAAAAATATGACTAAATAATCTCTTCTACAGTGCTAACTTATGAGTGGAAGTATAGCAAATACTTGGGGAAAAAGTGGGAACTGAAGATTCGGAAGTCATTAGATGAGAGAGATCATTACAGACTGGATAGAAAGTTATGAAACTTTGTTTAAAGCTTTCTACTTGAGTTTTGTCAATGTCAGGAATATTTTGAGTTAAGTAAGGCAGGTAATTATCAGGCTATAAAACTGTGATTCAGGAAGGGAAGCATCCAAGCTCGGCGGGATAAAATGAGACTATCTAAAAATTAAATTATTCAAGTAGATTTAAAATAGACTTTGACTTTTAAAAGTAAAGAAACTTTATTAGATAAATTATAATTTTCAAAAAAAATTATCCAATATAATAAAACAAAGCCATATCCAATAATCTTTAATAGAATGCTGTAAATTAAAACAATTAAGCAAATTAAAACAGTAAGACTAGGAGTACAGAGATTAGATCATCTCTATATGTATACGGTTCTTTTCAAGGACCATGTTATTAGTATACATATTAACATTAGTGCTTTCTCTTTCTTTTAACAGTGTAGGTCAGTGAAAAAACAGGGGTCAGCCAACTAAGACCTATGTGTCAAGTGCAGGCCACCGTCTATTTTTGTATGTCCTGAAGGCTAAGAATGGTGGTTATAATTACAAATAGTTGAAGGAATCAAAAAGCTAGAGTATTTTATGACAAGTGAAAATTATATGAAATTCAAATTTTAGGACCCACGATTAAACTTTTATTGGAGCATAGCCAAGCTCCTTTATTTAATTTTGTCAATGTCTGCTTTGCTTTACAAGGGCAGTATTAAGTTGTTGCTACAGAGGCCAGAAGCCTGCAAAGTTGGAAATATGTTCTCTCTTTCCTTTTATATAAAAAGTTTACCAACATCTATAATACAATCAGAGATTATATTAAGATATTTTTAAGTAGTGAGACAGACTTTCCTTATAAAGCTAAAATAATTCTCATAAATCCTCTCCATAGCTACTTTACCAAATATTAAGACTAAATTATTACCTAAGTTCCTTGTGTTCCCCAAAGTACAACTGACCTAATATTAGAACATACTGTTTGAGAGATAGAAGTAAACACCAATATATCTTTAGTGCCTGAAATTATTTTAGACTCAGAAAATAAAGAACCCATTCTAAAATTTGCATAGAATCTCAAGGGACACCGAGTAGCCAAAACTGTCTTGAAAAAGGATCTTAAAATAGAACAAAATTGGAGGTCTCAAACTAATAGAATTAAATACATAATATATAA